>MU188204.1:8527-65514 GCA_016904865.1 Pissodes strobi | reverse complement strand
TTTCTGATCTAAAGTGGGAGACAAGGGTACTGTCATCTGCAAAACTGTAAACAGGATTATTCGTTTCGATCAGCAGGTCATTAATATAGATGAGGAACAGAGTTGGTGAAAGTATTGCGCCCTGAGGCACGCCGGCGTTGATGGTGAATGTGTCCGAGATGTGTCCATCGACTGCAACGTGTAGGGATCGGTTCCCAAGGAAACTGGCCAGCCAGCTGCAGAGAGAGGCGGGCAGTCCCAAGGACGGCAGTTTGTTGAGCAGTCCGTCATGCCAAACTCTGTCGAATGCCTTTGAAATATCCAACGCAATCGCTCGAGACTCTCCGTAGTTTTCAATTGCCCTACTCCATATATGAGTGACATAGGCCAATATATCTCCTGTCGATCTCTCTTTGCGAAAGCCGTATTGATTATCGCTGATTATTCTGTTGCTCTCGAGGTACTTGAGTAGTTGCTGGTTGACTACACGTTCCATGACTTTGGAGATTATTGGAAGCAAGGCAATTGGGCGATAGTTTGAGGGCGTGGTTTTCTTGCCTTTTTTTGGAACAGGTTGCACTCGAGCGACTTTCCAAGAGGATGGGTAAATCCCTTTTCTGTAAGAAAGAGAAAAAAGCCTGGAAAAAACGGGTGTTAGTTCGTTGGCGCAGTTCTTTAGCACGATGGCAGGTATTCCGTCCGGTCCTGATGCCTTTTGCGTATCTAGTTCTTTAAGGATTTTGCGAATATCACGGTGAGAAAACTTGACTTCCGCCATCGTAGTGTTGATGTTCGGTATAGTGGGGAGAGTCTTGCCTTGAGGCACGTCTAAGGTAGAGTGCGATGAAAACATTTTGGCGAGCATATTTGCTTTTTCCTTGGCTGTAGTCGCCGTGATGCCACGTTCGTCCGTCAAAGGTGGGAGAGACGTTTTTGTAAAGTTGTTACTTACTGCCTTTGCTACCGACCAGAAATTCCTGGAACCACTGGGGCATTGCAAAAGTTTATTCCTGATCCTTTGATTGTGTTTGTCCTTAGTTTCGTCGATCACACGCTTGCACTCGTTTCTCGCTTCGATAAAATAGTTGCGATTTTCAGCGGTCTGATTTTGCTGCCAGTACTTATAGGCTTGCTGTTTCCTTCCTACAGCTCTTTCGCATCTTTTGTCGAACCAGGGCTTTCCTTTTGATGGTAACTTGATGGAATTTGGGATGTATGCTTCCATTCCTGAGGAGATTACTTGCATGATCTCTTCGCAGCAGTCTGACGGGTTGTCAGTGGCAAAGCAGACGTCGAGCCAAGGAAAATCTAGGTAGAACTGCCTTAGATCGTCCCAGTTTGCAGAATTGTAATGCCAGATTTTGCGAGGCAATGGTGGATCCTTCTGTATGGGTGGCAATTCACAAACCGTTGTAATAAGTTTGTGGTCGGAGGCACCTAATGGCGGACCAACTGTAACCTTGTACTGGTCAGGATTGGTGGTCAGAAAAAGATCCAGGAGGGCGGCGAATTCGCCCCTCTCTGAGATTCGAGTTGGTTCGTCTACAAGTTGAGTAAGCCCGCAGCTGATGGCAAATGCTTCAGCTTCTCTACCTTCGTTGTCGGTCTTGTTGTGATGTTTGAGCCAGTTGGTGTTGTGGGCATTGAAGTCTCCCAGAACGATTATTTCTGAACTGGGGTGATCGACCTGTATTGAGTCAAAAGTGGTAGCTAGTGTTGAAAAAAAGCTTTGGTAGGCTCTATCGCTCGGAGGGCGATAGAGACAACATATAAACTTGGTTAATCCCTTGGCGGTGAACTTGAGCCACATGACGTCAAGGTTGTTCGGTTCGAGTGTTTCCTCGCGGTGACATGAAAGATCGCTTCGGACAAAAAGGCATATTCCGAACTTATATCTAAATCGGGTATGTAAGTCGTAACCAGGATAGAGGTAGTTCACTGTTGTTGTTGTAGAACATACTTGTGTTTCTGTAAGGGCTAATATGTGTGGTCTATTTGCTTGTAGATGTTGGTGTACCGAATGTATGTTTGTATTTAGGCCTCTTATGTTGCAGAAATCTATTCTAAATTGGTTCGGTATCTTTGCTGTCTGTGAAATGCGGAATGAAGGGCTCCCAGGGCCACCCAGCGCCCGGAGATCCGAATGGCCGGGGAGTTTACTTCCGGAATATTTTGATCCTGGAAGCACCATCATGTCCATATATTCCTACTGTGGAACCCGGGACCACCAGCGCGGAAGCGGAACGTGATTTGGGAAAACCACTTAGCGCTTCCCAATTCTGGTGGGGTGGTCTTTCACCGGACGATGCGTGTAGGCTTATGCATCTACCACCTAGGAAACTAAATCCGAAATTCAATAACCCTGCTCTTGTAAGATCAAGTCCTATTTTTTTCTTTTATCCAAGAGTCTTAAGCTCCAAAAAACCTACTATGACACATATGCCCTACAGACAAAAACATACTCACGGCAAAAGACAACGTGCGGTATGTGAAACGATAGTAGATAGATATCAGATATTCACGAGCTTATTTAACATACACACGGCAAAAGACAACGTGGTATGTGAAACGATAGTAGGCAGATATCAGAGATTCGAAAGCTTAGCAGCTTTATTCTGCTTACAGACTTTTCGATATAGAAAACTTGAAATAAAAATCAGATAACGCCAAAAAAAAATAAAGAAAATGTCAAGCCTACCTTCTCACAACCTCTCACACTGGTCGTCGGTACAAGATAAGTTTTAAAAATCCTGTCCTCCCTTCCACCAGAATCACAATTGAAAAAAAATTTCACCGCGCGTACAATATTCACCTTTTTCCACCGTACGAAGCGACCGATCTTTAAGCATAAAATCTGAACTGCATATTTGAAACTATTTATCAATTTTAAATAATATATTCCACTGCTGTATTTACGTAGATTCAACCCATAATATTAATTTTCATTTTGTATTAACTAGATAATTATCGACTGGAATAATTAAAACACAAAAATTAGTTTTAAATGAACTTGATGGGCAACATAAGAATTCAGTATTTCTTAATATTTTCGTACTATTTAATGCGGAATTTCCCACACTGTTGCTACCAGGTCGGTTCAGACAGTAATTCAAAATAGGTTGAAGATGAAAATTTATTATTTCATACCAAAAATAAATACTAGTGAACTAGGAACAACCTGATGTTACGGAATTGTTAAAATTACCGTAACAAATTCAGTAGGGGTCCTGGATTCTATTCTCATCTTGATGTAATCGAGTCCAGTATATGCTAAAATTGAACATGTCAATTAAAATTTGTTTTAGGTGCATGGTCACATATTAGGAGTACACCTGTGATCTATTAACATGCATTGACTACACAATGGTTGCTACTTAAATAGAAAATAGCTTACCTTATTGGTTTTTTCAAACTTTTGATTCACTCGAGGCACCCTTCGTGTGGTGTTAATTCAAGGAAGGAAGTAATCTTACACGCATATATCATCATTCGTATGGTAAAATAAAGATCTTGATCTGTAGAATACAGGACCTAAAAACAACGAGTTTTTGATTGACAAAACGTAAACAAGTGAGTTCATGTTCTTTGGTGGATTCTCTCCTATCTTTAATTTCCTACATTGCATTGGTATTTAATTTCCTTATTGAATTAAGTGGTAAATAATCGGCAAATTGTTTGCGTCAGCCGCCACTCTGCTTTGTCTTCTTGCTGTTTAGCGTGGATTCAGCCGCAGCGGCAGCCATTGATATAACAAATGGTGAGCTATACACCATAAAACAGTCGTATAACAGTAAATAGTCCGCAGTTAGCTAGGTGATCAGCTAGGATACAACTTGTATAACCAAAGTAGTATTATTGTTCATTTGTAGTCAATTTATCTTGTATAGTCGCTATATTTCTTAACGTACGTAACGTGATATAATGGTAAATCAACGCCGTCCAGAACAAAAATTGATTTGTGCCATTTTCCTCAGTGTATAAAAATCAAGACTTAAACTAATATTCGTGCATTACTTAACTTTGTAGAATATTGATTCTATCGACACGACGTTTTTAGCTCCACAACGTAGCTTACCGTTGTGGGGCCCAAGAGATAAACTAAATTAAATAACAAGACTTAAACTAATAGTCGTGTACTATTTAACTCTGGAGTATTTTATAGAATGTCAGGCATAAATCTCTCGAATTTTTGTTTTTACATAGTTTAAAATCTAAAACCCGCGCAGACATAGTTATATGGTCTAAAATTGTAATTCAATTTTAAGTGTTTTTCGGTATAGGTATAATAAGGTGGTCTCTGTGAACAAAAATAAAAATTAGGCTTTACATTTTGTAATCGTGGTTCCTTGACAAAATAATCGAGTCTGCTTCATTATTACAAAAAAAATCCTATATTTATAGAATTCTAATCCATTTATAATTTTCTATACTTAAACCTCAATTTACGCGACGTTGTGAGCTTTTGTAACTTAAGCTACGATGTGGAGTCCAAGGGATTTTCTCGCATTGATAACATTCTATTTCTATGGATTTTTATTCCATTTATAAATTTTTATATTTAAGCTACAATCGACGAGACATTTTGAGATTTTGTAACTGAAACTACGTTGTGTAGTCCATGGGACGCATTGATGACTCTTATGAAAAATCTGTAAAATATTTTATCGTTTGCCTTAGTCAAAAACGTTAAAATATAAGCTAAAAACGTGGCTGATAACAAAATATATAAATTAAGAAACAAAAGTTTGAAAAAAATATATAAAACTAAAGTGAGCTAACACAAAGTGTTATAAAAAATCATTAGATAGTCAATGTTGTTTCTAGAAAGAGGTCTAGAAAGGCAGCAATGTTTAGTATTGTTTAAAATATAATAATCCGAATTTGATATCATATATAATGGTATAATCTAATTAATATTTGTAAGAAATTTGTGACAGTTTTACAGCATTGTAGGCATATAATACCTTCTTATAGCACCTACGTATAAGACCTTTTCCTCTGTATTTTTTATAGAGTTGTGGGAAAATCTGCATGCAGACCTTCCATGCATTGGTGTTCTGGCGCTTGGAGGAGTGTGGGGATGGAGTGCCGCACTCCATCCCCACATTCCTCCAAGCGCCAGAACACCAATGCATGGTTAAATCCCGACCCACTAAAAACCCTTTCCTCTCTTCTTTCTCTCTGGAACCGCCCGCCCAGGGCATTTCTTCATTACTGTGTCTTTTTGTCTTTATTGAGCCTGACCAGCAAGTAACTCTAATTCTCTGGATAAATTTTCTCTCATATTTTTTCCAAACAGCAGAAATCGTGTCCCAGTTTTTTTTACTTGTTACCCCTAGTATATGTGTAGCTGCGTCTCGGTCTGCAACAAAATTTGGGCAAACAAAGATTGTGTGTTTTGGATCGTTCTTTGCATCACAGGACCAGAAATTGTCGTTGTCCATTGCCTTGATCTTATAAAGATATATGTAGAGAACACTCCCTGACCGGTGATTGCCTGGGTAATAAAATGGTTGAATTCTCCCCACGTTCAGCTACACCATAATTGAATATTTGTAATAAATATCTTTCCCATGTTGTTTGCCAATCACGAAGCATCTGTTCTTTAGCTGTGGAAGTTTTTTTTTATAAATGTGAATGTCAAGCCTTTGTTTCACTAACAAGTCTGCATGGGGTAAAGCAGCTATAGCTCCTATCCCTATGCTCGAGGACGTGCGATAAGCACTTGCCAGGAGTATATCCTTTTCTCTATACCTGTAGCAATATTTTCTTACCTATCTAAGTAAGAATGCTTGTTACTTATCCCCTTCTGGTATGGTAACTTGACACATCCATTACATAATCCTCCTCAGTTCTCATAGTGGAGGGGAATTTGGGGCTCTGTCCCTGAAAAGCGGTTCATTTAACTGTTTCGTCAGCAATATCAAAAATTCAAGCTTTAAATAACCCATTTATGTTGACAATAACTATGTAAAAGATGGCCATAGGCCATTGTCTTGTGCATTCATGTGAGATATTGTGTTATAATTGCTCTCGGTTTCTGCCAATCATAAATCTTGATCCTCAAAAATGTTTCGGTATCTGTAAACCGGAAAGGCATGTTTCTATTCTTTGAAGTACGGACAATGGTAAATCGAATTGTGATAAAACATCCCAGACTTCAATTGCCGAATGCCAGTTACCACTTGCAACATTTCTATTACTCGCAAAAATAGGTTAGTCTGGGTTAGCATTGGTAAAGTTTTTTACTGCATCAGTAAATGTATCTTGTGATCCACTTATCATGTAATCGATTTGCCCTGAGAGATAAATATAAAAGTTACATAGATAAATTTCATGGGTTATAGTTAGTCAGTTTCATATTTACAGGATGATTCGTTTTCCCTATCCATGTATCAACTTTTTTATTTTAAATATTGATGGGTAATAAGATTGCCTTTAAAATATAGTGCAAGTTACGTATTATACACCCGAAATGCTGATTTATAAGATTTTGAAGTGAAAACTTTTTTGGAGGGTTCAGCACACTTTTTCCCTGAGTAGTGAATGAGACTAAGTCATCACGCGCTACGGGTAACGCTCGGCTATTTAAGGCTCATTAAAGTCGGCTCGAGAGAGAAAAATAGTCAGTGGAGCGTACTCTTCCTCAGACGCGTTTAGCACACATTTTTCTGGATATTTTTTTTTTAACTTTTTAAGGCTCGACTCGTGCAACATTAGAAAGATGCTCATTAATTTTTTAAATCCATTTTAACCCAATGATAAAATCAGTATAATATTTTTTATTGTTAATTGACATAATGGCATTGATGGCAGAACTGTTCATATGAGATAAAATAGATTGGACAGACATAGGACTGCCCATTTCCATCTCCAGCATCTCTTGGTACAAATTCGTATTCAGTATTGGACAGCTAAAAAGAATATACATCAGATCAGCAACCAGATTACAATCACGGTCCAATTCTATATAAGTGTCCAGTCCTCAGCTTTATAATAGTACTAATATGTCTCCTATCAACATATGCGAGTCTTCTGAACCAAGGTGTAAAAGGGAAATCGCTCGATATTGATGCGTACCTTCCGCCCTTAATTTGTATTGATACCTTCCATTCCCGTCTCCATTCACCTTGAACTTATGTTTTAATATATTAATGGCTTTTCTAGACTGAGGTCAAGAGGAGCTTTCAGATTCCTACCATTATTTGCTAGCTCATCCGCCACTTCGTTTCCATGAATGCTCGATTGCCCGGGTATCCATCAGAGCTTTATATCAAATATGGTAGCGTCCAAGATTATCTGTTTGGTGGAAAACGAAATGTGTTCTAATTTGGCCGAGATGCCAGACCTATTAACCTTCTGATTTGCGCTGCTAGAGTCTGTGTGTATAACAGCATTTCTAATGTCAGGATCCAGACAAAATATATATTTTTTGTTAATTGCAATAATCTCAGCTGAATAAATGTGGATTTCATTCGGCAATCTTTGTGAAAATTTTAGATTATTGGCTGGGCAAAAGACTCCACATCCAGCAGTGTGGTGTGCTTTTCCAAAAATACTGCGTTGATATCCTTTTACTGGAAGTTCTGATACTTCACAAATTCGACTCTCTCTATACTTTTAGTAACCCCCGAATGCCGTATACCTATGCATACGTTCATCCAGGTTAGGTAAGGACCTGATCGCCCTGGACCTGTGTCCAGGTGTTCACAGATATGGGGGTTGTGGGATAGAACAGCTAGAAGTGGACGTACCTGTGTACTGCCCCGCAACTAGACTGAGCGGTTTGAGAGACCCGAAAGCCTGATGAACTTGGCGTTTGCCTGCGTATTTATGTTACAAAATGCTGATGGCTGCATCATTTAGGATTAAAGTCGCTTCCATCGACCGCCCAAGTTGTTTATAATTAACAGTGAATGTTTATATAACATTTTTCAAGATCAAGTTCAAACTTACGACAGGGTGATATTAGTTAATGCTTTTAAGTAGTTCACAATATTGCTATTTTCATATCGAAATAATTTTGAACTTTAATTCTAACTTGGATACATATAGTAACAGTCTGATTTTGCCACTATAAAAGATTCTATATTTTGTGGTAAGAATTATTGAGTATTATCCTATCCGGTTAATTAATTATAAATCCATTTATTTCAGTTATTGTCAATAAGCTTAATGGACTTCCCGTTGTAGCATTTATTAATGTATATTAATTTTATTATACATACGGTTAGTATTACATAATATGTACTAGCTTTTATAACACTGTTCTCTACTACTCAGAATTATCCTTGTCTTATGATGTCCTCCAGCTTAGGTCTGTTGGCTCCCTTAGGTTTATCCAACAACTAAAATAAGATATTGTGTTATTAGTTTAACTTTGCTTATTTATATTGCCATAATTATGTTTACTGGCAGTTCTGTATTTATAAGAACTGAATTAATAATCTACCTCGTTATCATATGCTACTTTCGGTTTGAATATTTCACTTCTAATCTCGGGCTGATATGGCTTTAATTTGTGGGGGTCACTGATTTGCTTTGAGATACTGCTGCTGCTTTCTTGTTTACCTGTTAATTCGAGAATAATTGTTAGTTATTACATTTTTCTTTCTCTTCAATAGTAAAAACTAGTACCTGTTGCTTATTTTCTTCTAAGACTTGTTGAACTCTGCATAGATTACTCATTGTTGTTTCTCCTATAGTGCTTTAGGGATTTAGGGCGTATCCCTCACATATTTTCCTCGTGATTTTTCCAATATTTTTCTTTCATTTTCATTCAATCGTCAATATTTGGTTTCCTTTCTTATGCTTTGGTGGATTTAGAGGTTATATTGTAGTTTCATCTTCCCCACCGTCAGTTGGGGATTTAGATATTTAGGATTTCTACTTCATATTTATCTTTTCACGTGATATGTTGTAACTTTTGTAATATTCGATTGGTAGCCCTGAATAGTAGTAATGGGCTATTTTTCCATAATTGTTGCTGTCGATTTGGAATTTTAAAGGCTTATTATTTCGTTTAAGAATATTTCCCATTATTTATTGAAAAATTTAATTTTAGCTCATTAATGGTGGCTTCCGCAGTCGGTTTACAACAACAATAAACGAGAACTAAGTCGTTTATTATCTTAGAAGTATTCCTTGTATCGACTATTTCTGCATTTCTCGGCCCTACCATTGTTTTTTTCCTTCTAATTCCGTGGAACTGGAAAAAGGCAAATTGACTGAAACCGATGATCTCGTTCTTCTAGAAATAACTACCGGGAAAAGAGGAAGTGTTTTGCTGAAGCGTAGTATAGGTGACTCAGCTTATAGTATTGCGTTTTATACTACTCTTCTAGGGATATTGGGTTGAGATCCTAGTGTGTGTTCTGACACGACCGATTTATCGGGATTTAAATAACTACACTACAAGCTTTCCGAGCTCATCTCATAAAACCAAGGCAATTAATCCTCCAGACAACCCTCCAACTCAAGTGAGGGTTTTACTACCGGGCTACCGGGTCCCACTGCAAGTTATACTACCGGGTCCAATTGCAAGGTTTCACTACCGGGGCTAGAAGCCAGTACCTGGTTTTTGCTACAGATGTCCGGAGCCGTTATAGGGTTTCGCCTTTTACTCAAGACCTTCCACGTTCGCCTTAGTGTAGAGGTACTTTTTTACCTGTACTGCTGAGCTTGGCAGTCTTTCCAGTAGCCGACCTTCAGTTCGATCTACTCGGATCTAACATGGTATCGTTAACTTTGATTTCATTTAATCTATTTATTCTTCTTGCCGATTGGTAAGATAGTTCTCAATATTTAAATATAAATTTAGCATTGTAGGCTAAGCTCTAAGATAGCTTTCATTAATTTTATTTACTCATTTATTTATCTGGTCGATTGATATAATTATTATGGCTTTTTATTAATTGATATTATTATTGCTACATTTATAATTGGTGCAGCTACCTACTAGTTCATGCATACATATATGTAATAATCTTAGGTAAACCAAAGTGATCACTTCGGATTTTAGGGTTTAGAGCTTTTAGGTATAAGGCATACAGTACCGAGTTTACCAACAGAATTGGTCTCAGTACAATCTTCATGTTGTACCATCACCGTTAATTACTTAATAGTTTTTTTTGTGGTCATTCCTTTGCTTTTAGATTTCACTGTATGATTGTTGCTGTTATAAATTTAGAAAAAAACTAGAAGCCAATAGACTGAACCTTAAATTAAGATTGTGTTTTCTTAAATAATAAAACGTACTAACAACCCCGTACAATACCAGCGGAGCTTTTCGAGTTTAGCTGGCAGAACTGATGGCGCTCACGAACTCCACTCCTGGAGCCGGGTATTGCAAACACGACTCTCCGATGTTAGGTTTGTTTTAATTAAAATCTTTACCTTTTTAAATTTAATAATAACATCGTGTTGCAATATTACCGCCTACAAAAAGTCTTCTTTAAAATACGAAATAAAGCGGCTGCATAGAGGACTTATTTTCCTATAAGGACACTAAATCATTTTTCTCATTGTTTCTCATTTTCAGTGCCGGTGTATGGGAAGGAAAATATGAAACAGTCCAATCACTTAAATTCCCGGAGATTCTAAGCCGACATGCACCAATGGATATTGATGCTACAACAAATTCGTCTGCAAACTTGAGGATGCTACCTGAGATTCTGAGTGATTTTGGATTTGATGTAGCCGAGGTTCCTGAAAAATCACCTGGTAAGAATCACTAACTTTTACATGTCACTGAGCATCTTTTGATAAAGAAAAGGCGCTTAAGGATTGACTCTAAATAAATAAAACGAATCGTAAAATTTCCAGATAATTTCACAGTCCTAACCTGCTGAACTAGTCGCATATAGGTGACTGGCATAATTTTAAGAGTTGTTAGAAATGTGACGAAATGTAAAATTAATTCAACAGTAACATTTTAGTCAGTTATTGAGAGAATAACCCTAATTTTTACCTCGCAGCACACAAAATAACAAAAATCCCAATTATTTAGCCAGCAAAGCAATTTCGGACTTTATGAAATTTATATATAGGAAACATGTAATACATATTTAAGACACTGTTATTTATAAACAAAAGACGTTACCATATAAGTGCATACAACTTTGTTGACTTATTTTGCGAAAGAATTTAACTTAAAACCAATAATATTATGATATGAAAAATAACTCAGGGAAATAAAAAAATTGGGCTAATTAGTTCGGTAGTTTAATGATAATCACACGCTTAACTAGCAATTTAAAAGTTCTGTGTTCGGTCTTCACAAAACTACAATACTTTTGCTAATTCAAAGTAATATAATTTAATACATAGATTTTCCGAAGATGGAGATATTCACAAGTCCTAAATTTTCTTATGGAGATTTGCACGTGAAAATGTCCGAATTACATTTAATAATCTACTATTTGGACATTATCAGTATACTGTAGTGTAAAAAATGCAAATCAAACTAAATAATTAAAGAGAAAGGTAATATTGTAGTATTAAGAGTAACGAAAACTAAAAAATAAAGAGTTAGTTCAATCTTCTTTTAGCTGCACTTAGTTTATCTAATACTCCTTTAAGTTTCACTGCAGTATATAATGAAGCTAAATAGATTTTGAATCCGAAGTGGTTCTAGGGCATCGTCTATTCAAGCCTTCCAGAAGAAGAGTTACGAAACATAGTGAATGCCTCTTGGTATTTTTGTAACTCTGATCTTACTAGAGATTTTCGGATATCAACCTTTCCTTCCATCTTCATGTGAATGCAGAAGTGCTCCAGTTGACCGCTGGACAACCAGCATCATATCCGTAGATCCCTTAACTAATAAATCTTTGCAAATTATAGGTGTTCCAATCTATAACAAAATTTATAAAAAATGTATTGAAAATTACCAAGCCTTGTGTCCATCTTGAATGTAAATTCGAATGTTTTCATTTCTAAGATAAAATTTATTGACTTTATTTGTTAAAAGTTTGTGTGTATGTGGCAGAGCTCCTCTTTGGCCTCTCACGGGCATTTGATGGACAAAGATTAGATTTTATACTAGACAAGCGTAAAGAGCGAAGAATTTACCCAGGATACACCCTCTGTTCTTTAAAAATTATATTTTACATGGCCTTGAATTATGTATCATTTTCAGAAATTTCAGATGGCGCTACCAATAATTTAGCATTTATTTCTGGTAAAAATGCATATTTGCGCAATATTTATAAAATAGGCAATGGGGTTGCTGTCGAAATTCGGGTGTAAGTTTTGTGAGCATACGCCTATATTTTGTCCTATTTTGGGCGAGCTATTAAGAAGTCTAGAAAAGGAGGAAAATGCACCAACTGCTTTCACTATTATTGATATAAATGTTATGCCTCCAGTTCATGCAAATAATCCATCTTGTAAAACTAATGAAGATAGTGGCGATGAAGACGAAGTTTCCATGAATACCCCACCAGCTCCAAACACAGAAGAACGTTTGAAAACCAGTTATGAGAACCTTTGTCCCTGAATGGGAATCAGAAGATGAACTTACTCTCTTCATATTTACTAAAAGACCACTTGAACATGTTTTCAAATCTAGCGATTTAATTCGTATTATATTAATATTCCACGCCACTGTGCATTGCATTCCAAGAATGCCACTTAAAAGGCTCGGCGACACCCTTAGCGCGCCATCTCTTATTACAACGTTTATCCACTGCATCAGTTTAGTTAGATAGCTAAAAGCAGAACGGCTTCGAACAATACAATCCACGTATTTTGAAACACAAGTCTAGGGTCAGCTGCAAGCAGAAACGCATCCGACCAATCACAGTGCTTCCTACAGGATAGCCACCTAACCCAACCTAAAATTCCTATCTATAATTTTAGGGGTTCCTAAAATTCTGATCTATAATAATCGAATTTTATAAAAACTAGCCAACAGATTTCGACCAGATTTGTGTTAAAATTCATAATTTTAATTTAGACAACCGGTGATGTTAAGGTTTTTTACAACTCTATATTTACGTTATTTGCCCTTTACGGAAGTGATATGTCAGTAGTGGGGGTAAGTTCAGGCGCCAAGGGAGAAAGACAACGCCTCTTTACGTTCTAGAACTCACTTGTTCCCTGGCCCTCGTCCGAGCAAGTCGCGATATTATTCGATCCCTGAGGCACTCGGCCATGGACGACTTGTTCCCTGGCTCTCTGCCAAGTAAGTCGATATAGCTCTCGCTCCCCGTGGCACTCGGCCATGGAAGTAAACTCACTGACTGATTCTCTCACAAGTAAGACGCTATAGTAAGCGTTCCCTGTGGCGCTCGGCCATGTAAGTAAACTGACTCGTTTACAGTCACTCTTTCAAAAGCCGAAAAGTCGCACTCTGCCAATATTCTCTCTGCTTTATTATAATAGATGGCTTCCTATTTCCTTTCTCGGAGTTTAGCTTATGCGATCGCTGCATCCTGCATAGCGTGTTTTAGAATCCATTTTGTTGCCTGTATTAAAATCGCATTTCTCAAAAGCATCTCTGTCATGCTTTCTTCTTAAATTGAAGTTTTCTCTTACACACTCATACAGTATGATGTTTGCCAGTGCAAAATACTCTGCTGCAAGGTAAAATAAACTCTTGACGCCATTGCGCTACCAACAGAAATTATTTATGCATATGACTGCATATTATTCTCAATCCACTCCAACTTGAGTCATTCTTATTTACAATAAGTTGAAGTCCATTGTATATAGAAGCTAAGGACAGACTTAGTAAGTGTTTTTAAGCGATTTCCCTTGTGTTGGAAGATAAACTGCTTCACGATTGAACGTTGCTCGTCAATTGGTGAATATATTGTACATAGTAGCTTATTGTGGACATTAAGGTAATATTTATCCGTTTATTATCACTTGTATATTACTGTATTTCATCTCCGCATTTTCTCAGTTAATCAAGCTCACACTGAGTGGTTTCGTAGGAACTTTAACAAACATCTAACTGTGTTTAGCTGCAAGATTGTATTTATAACCGTATACTTTGTTAGGACCATAATTGTTTATTTAGTTATTTAGTCTTTATAAGTATTGTTATTCTGGTATTGTCTGAAGCCAATACGTAGCACTCACAGAAATTGTCTATATTCTAGCACCGTCAGAATTAAACACTTTAAATGTTTATATTTGTTTATTTATGAGCTTTAAGTTGTTTTCAAGTAAAATAGCACATTAAAATATTCATATAATGCTAAAGGTTTTTGATTTATTTTCAAATTTACTTTAGAACTAGCCTCTATGGTAATCTATACTGCCCACGTGCAGTCTCCGTTTGTTTAGAAAATCGACCAATCGACACCGAGACCATTCCGATTTACAAACCTCCAAAGCCTTGCAAGTGGGTAGAAGGTGATTTGGAAAATACTCTGTTGAAGAGTGAATGGTTAAGAATAAATTGGGTATCAAATAATAAAATAACAGTGGTACTTTTTGAGTAGGTTTTTGATAATGATGTTGCCAACTTGTTTGCTGATTTTTCAAACTTCTACGCCTCTGTGCGAGATAGCATCTTTTGAAAATGAAGGTTTCTTTTTTTGATATACTTCTATTTAGTGGTTTTCAGCTGTTCCCATGCCGAAGAATGTACTGGGAACTTGCAAAAGATGTTCCCTGCTCGAAATGTTTTCATCGCACTATACCTTAGACGTCCCCCAAGCCAAGGCTCTCCCCACCATATCAAACATCAACACTACCATGGCAGAAGTCAAGTTTCATCACCGTGATATTCGTAGAATCCTTAAAGAACTAGATACGCAAAATGCATCAGGACCGGACGAAATACCTGCCATCGTGTTAAAGAACTGCGCCAACGAACTAACAACCGTTTTTTCCAGACTTTTTTCTCCGTCTTACCAAAGAGGGATTTACCCATCTTCTTGGAAGGTCGCTCCAGTGCAACCTGTTTCAAAAAGGCAAGAAAACCACACCCTCAAACTATCACCCAATTGCCTTGCTTTCCCATAATCTCCAAAGTCATGGAACGCGTAGTCAATCAGCAACTACTCAAGTACCTGGAGAACAACAGAATAATCAGCGGTAGTCAATACGGCTTTCGCAAAGAGAGATCGACAGGATATACAATTGGTCTATGTCACTCATATGTATATGGAGTAGGGCAATTGAGAACTACGGAGAGTCTCGAGCGATTGCGTTGGATATTTCGAAGATATTAGAAAGAGTTTGGCATGACGGATTGCTCAACAAACTGCCGTTCTTCGTACTGCCAGCCTCTCGCTGCAGCTGGCTTGCCAGTTTCCTTAAGAACCGATCTCTGCACGATTCAGTTGGCTGGCCAGTTTCCTTAAGAACCGATCTCTGCACGTTGCAGTTAATGGAACATCTCAGACACATTCACTATTAACGCGGGCGTGCCTCAAGGCGCAAAACTTTTACCAATAGAGTTGATGAAAGTTTTGCGCCTTGAGGCATCTAGGTATAGTAATGACCCGCTGACCGAAACCAATAATCCTGTTTACAGTTTTGGAGATGACAGTACCCTTGTCTACCAATTTAGATAAGAAAAACCTTTACCAGCGACTGAGACGTATCACTGCAGACAGGAGCAGATTACAGAAATTAATCAAGACCTGGAGAGAGTTCAAACTTGGGCGACAGAAGTTTGGTCC
Organism: Pissodes strobi; assembly: GCA_016904865.1. NCBI lineage: Eukaryota > Metazoa > Arthropoda > Insecta > Coleoptera > Curculionidae > Pissodes > Pissodes strobi. Next base: position 49,894 of record MU188204.1, on the reverse strand, counting down.
AGTTCAATGCAGCAAAGGCCCAAGCAACCACGTTTACCAAGAGGACCAATACGGCGCGCCCAGACATAATTATGGCAGGATCAACCATTCCTTCATCCTCGTCAATCGGACTACTGGGTGTCTCAGTCAACTGCATTATGTCCTGGCATGACCAAAATCAGCCTCCCAGAAGCTTGGTGCCCTATTTCGCAACAAAAAACTGTATACACCGCAGCAGTTCCTCTTACACTACAAAACGCAAATAAGACCGTGCTTAGAATATTGCTCGCATATCTGGGATGCCGCACCAAAGCATACCCTAAAGCTTCTGGATTCCATTCAGAAGAGAGCTGTGCGTCTCATCGGCGACCCGGAGCCGACCCGGAATCTGGGCAGTCTGGAACACCGCAGACATGTGGACGAGATGTCCCTGTTTTACAGATACTTTCACGGCAGATGTTCCCAGGATTTGGCCCGGCTCATCGCGCCCCTGGCAGCGCCTATCAGCCAGTTCGCTGTACAACTGAAAACACCTAGATCATCGCTTTACAAGAACTTCTTTGTCTGGCGCACTGCATCACTGTTGAACACACTCCCAGGACATCTATTTTGCCCTAATTACAACCTACAACTATTCAAGAACCGTGGCAATCAGCATATTCGCACACACACCGCTCGTCGAGCGCCACATGATCTCCCTTTAGTGTGTGTGCCACTGCTAAAAAAATCCTGCAGCGCATCTCGATATTCCCATCATAAGACAAAAAAGGATTATTATTTCGCAGCCACAAGCGATCGAATCTATCAAAACATTGGCTTATACAGAACTGTTATAAGGGGGAAACATGGTAGATTCCCCCATCACTCATTTGCATGACGCTGGGGACCAAAAAGTTTTGCAGCTTCCAAGAAAACATGAGGCAAGATGGACTACCTCGCATTTAGAGGTGATCTTGCAATATCTTTTATAGAAACAGATAATGTCATTCGCAGCAGAGTTCCAGTCAAAAGAATGTTTCGTCCATCAATCTTAGAAAATATTATATCCAGGAATGACCGACTAGGTCGTCAAACCAGATGCAAACTTTGTCGCTAAATGTTGAAAGTGCAAGTACGTTGATTCCTAGATTATCATAAGAAAAGGAATTTCAATCTTTGTTAGAAAATAGTAGAGATTTAAGTTCCTTTTTTTCATTTTTTACCTAACAAATAAATACTAATGAGAGACAGAGAGAGTGAGCACAGACCTTGTGGTCAGAAATTATATTTTCGACAAACGGTTCAAAATCAAACTAGACTCAATAAATGATCTGTCACATAAACTTATGCCATCCACATCTATACGGGCGGATCGAAAAGAACCTCAGAAGCTGGCGCAGATGTTTATATACCCAAGCTCGACATACAAATGCAGATACCACTAGGTAATCTCAGCGCCATATTCCAAGCCAAACTGTGTAGCTTAACGATGGGTGCTGGAAAAGTGACGGAGAAGCAAATCACCAACAAAGATATACTGTTCATCACGGACAGCAAGACAGCTGTACAAACACTCAACAAAATGGAGACCAGAAGCTTGATGGTTCAGGAGTGCATAAAATCACTAAACCAAATATCTGCAGAAAACAGAGTAACCATTGCCTGAAAAAAAAGCACAATAGAGACCTTGGTAAGGAAAGAGCAGACACTCTTGCCAAGACAGCGTTTCGTACAAAAACCAATTGGTCCAGAATCAATACTACCACTCACCATAGACACTGTTCGTGAACAAATTAAAAAAAAACAGCAGTTCGAGAATGGAGCATTAGGTGGAACACGGCAGAAGGGCTTCGCCACTCCAAAGCAACACTAACAGATCCTGGTAAATGCAAAACTAGATATTTTCCTAAACTATCAAATAGTGACAGAAATACTTACCGGTCATTGCAGACTAAATGACCATCTGCACACGATAGGTGTCGTTGACGACTCCTTATGCAGGGACTGCTTAGAGGACGATGAGACGGCTGAACACATCCTGTGCGACTGCCCTGCTCTCGCCAGACAAAGACATACTCACCTGAAGATACATGGCCAACGATGGCCGACATAAAGGGATGCGATCCAATCCGCATACTAAGCTACATAAATACGGTAGGACTGCTGGATTTGTAAAACCTTTCTGGGGGCACAATGGGCCCGCTCAAGTGGCCTAAGTACGCAAGTGGCTGGCATATTTATGCCTCACCAGCCCTTTCCTAATCCGTATCCGTAAATACGACTTAATATTATTTTCTTAGTACCTCTTTTCCAGCTGTCCTTTTAAAGGGGCAGTGGTTTTAAAGAAAAATCAAATGAGAAAAAACAACAGTATTTTTCTAATAATCTGTGATGAACATTCAATCGATTTTTTTTGTGCATCTGAAAGTTAATGGGATAAGAAATAAATGTTTTAGGGTAATACTTGAGCGGTAGATAATGGTAGGACTGGCAAAGCTATCTATATTATTCTATTTTTACTTTAGATGCATGATCCATCAATCCATGTAAAATCTCACTCAAACTCCTGAGGTGATCCAAATCAGGGTGCCTCAAGTGGTTAAAGATTCCAAGCAATGATCTGATAAACTCAATTCAATTTTAAACCTAAGCAAAATAGTTTTCTTGTGTCTCTATAACAACAATACGTGAACTGATCTTGATAGTAATGTGCTTAAAATTTAGAGCAGCAAAAATTGATTTGATTTATTTGGCATTTATATATGATGTAATATTAACTAAAATTCCTATAAAACATGACCTGAAGAATAATGCAGACGTCCTACAGGCACTATTATCACCAAACCTTTTTAGAATTGCATGCACGTGCGGCCGACATTACGTTATACTCTCACATCAAACCATCTACCGTTTCGTGAGTAACTCATTAAAATGCTGGTTAGAGAATCTATTTGCCTTTTGTATTAAATAGTTAAAATATTTCTTGGTAACTGAAACTTTTATTTTTAGGAGGCATTGTTAATTTCATTCGCGAAAAATTCAAAGCCCTAATAGAAACATTGACGACTGTACTAGCTAATGTCGTTGATTATTCATTTAACGGATGGAATGTTCTGAAGTATGGGTTAACCCATTTTTTCAACGTTTTCAAATGGATTGGAAAATTTGTATCCGCAGTTTATGGAGGAGTTTCTACTTTGCTCGAAAAGGCAGTTAAGTGAGTACCGAAGATATGCTTACCATTAATATTTTATTTCGGAAAAATACAACAAAAGCATGAGAATACTTGAGTTTTTGTAATTAGAACTTTGATTTTGCACCATAATATCAAAAGGCAATCTTATCAAAGATTGTGTTTTCGTACTACGGTCCAAACCTGTGACTTAAACATTGGTTTTTCGGCCTCTTATAAGGTAGTAGTGAGGCTTAGTACATAATTATTTCAAAAATCCTCGTTCTTTGTTTTTAAGATTTATGGAATAGCTAATAAAGAACAAATGTATCCGGAATTGTTAAACGTTTTCGTAGATTGTAAATGATGTTATATTTTCGTCTTGATTATCATAATTTTAATTACTACGCAAATAATATGTTATAAAACAGACTTACTAGTTACTAAGACTGTTTATATAATTTCCAGGATTCCCCTGGAGCTCATTATGACCGCTAAGGATGGCGTACAAGCACTTATTGCTCTACTGAAACACTTGGTTGATAAGTTCGATTTTACCGAGACACTGAAATCAATTATAAATATTCCCCAGAGGCTGCTGTCCTATGTTGCTGGACTGGGTGAGTGTAGTTGATTCTATAATATTCTCTCTTTTGACAATGGATGAGCGTACCTTTGTTTACTATACGAATGATAGCTTTCCACTGGTTTTGTAAGCTATATATTACGGATGTAGACGTAATAATTTATTAATAGTCATAATATATTGAACACTGCATAATAAGAGTTACTTGATCCTCTCATTCCAGCCTTAAACTTACTTACTTACCTACTGACACCAAAAAGAAAACATATATAATATTAGATTACCACTAAAATATTACCAGTATGCTTTATGGATTATGGAAATGTAATTTGATTTTGGAAGGAAAATTGAAGTTTCAACTGATTTAATGTTGAGAATTATCTTCAATACGGTACAAAAACAATCTTTTTATTGTATTGTATGCAAGATTCTACATATTTTTACAAAAAAATGTCGTATAACCAACTCGGGTCGATTCAACTATAAGATAAGTAAAGTTGTGCTTTGTCTTTATTTTGCCAATAATCCCCAAAATAGATTAAAAAGATAACCAATCCCTACGTTTAGTTACTATTATATCTTGCACAATTTTACTTACCCCGAATGCGCTTCGACGAAACACAATTAAGGAAATTTGAGGGAAAGGTGCGTCATGTAAATTAGATTCCTAATACACTTAATTTATTAGAGAAAACGTGCCAACTTATTAGAGAAAAACGTGCCGGACTCAGCCTGGAATTCACGAGGGGAAAGAGTACGGCATAGAAGCCCTAGATCTAAATTCCTAAACCGAATTATGCTGTTTATCATCTACTAGTATAATAATTAATTAAATTACTGTCTCCCGCGCCACAATTCGTAGTTCCACACTCGTAACAATACATTTAAAACTGAAGGGGTTGTTGTTAGTTAGCCAGACGCCTCTGGAAGGTACTGAGGTCCTGGATTACGGAGGCTACCCAGTTACTTAGTTGCAAATTGGGCCAATATTCTCCCGTCAGGGTAGGAAATGGTTAATATTGATTCGTCAAGGCCCTTGCGTACACTCTCAGTCATACTAAAATTAAAATCCTGCACGAAAAGACAGCAAATAATACATTTTCGTTTTTTCTGTTCACAGTATAAAACGATTTCATTAAATATATACACATGTTGTGCCATCAAATACGAATTATCCATGAGAATAAACGAAATACTTGTGCAATTATGATAATAACAATAATATAAATTTTACTGACCTGTAATACACTATAAAAGAAAAACTATTCACAAAATAAACTGTTTACTGCGCCGGTTTCAGTCTATCTATCTCTGTTCTCGAGCGATATGTTTTGGGATCCTCTAGAAAAAACTTCGCAAAACCCGACTTCAATTATGACTTGTTTTTCTCTTTTTCTTTTTTTCTCTTTTTGTATATTTATATAGGGTGTCTCAAAACTGAATGTATCAGGTCTAATGAAATAATATTTTAAATAGGCGGGTTACCTCAATGTCTAATTTATTTATAAAATTATAAGAAAGTTCATGTGATGTTATTATGTTATACTCTCAAGTAAATAAAGAAGGTAGTAAGATTTTAAAGAACCTTATAAGTGGATGGTTTTGTGAAGAAGAATTTCCGAAAACTATACAGCCTGATGTTTTCTTGGTAGAAAAAGTTTTACGAAAGGAGGGGAATAAATTCCTGAAACGACGGCCCCACGTCTTGGGCACCAAAAATTTGTAACGCTTTTTCTTGTCCCTCTAATAGGAAAACCTTCACTTCAGCTTAAAAGGAACTAAGAGTGAATAATTTAAAATTAAAAGAAAAATTTAAATTTTTGAATTTCAGATTGAAACTGAAGGAATATACGTGTATCGATAAGTAGGCTAGAGCGAGTTGTCGTCTAAGCGTGCAAATTAGGCCCTAGCTAAAATGTCAGAGAGTAGGGGTGGGTTTATTTATTTAAGGCGCCACGAGCTTGTAGACGGCACAAGCAAGAAATACCCCAAAGTTCAAATATGGAACTCGTTATAGCTTAAGCACAAAAAATAAAAAGATAACAAAAATAAGTTAGAAATTAAATCAGATTTGATTTCCAAAAAAAATATATAGTGTTAACAATAGAAAAATAAAGCAAATACTCAAATACTAATCCAAAAACCAAAGTCAGTAATAAGCGATAACAATAAAAGTAAAATCAGTAAATCCAGAATGTTTCAATTATTGAGCACAGCTAGTATAAATCAAGTATTCTTACTTCTTATTACTTCTCTTTGGAACACTGATACTAAAAGCTAATTAAATAAAACTGGTAGATAGGCAGACAGAGAATCGGTTTATTACCAAAAAATAAATGGTTGGATATAACATACGGAAATAAAAAGACAACTGATTTATTGAAAAGCCAGTAGGACTTGAGTCCAAGTCAATTATAAAGAAAATAATAATTAATAATCGTGGTACCCCGGTACCTTCCGCTTATGCCTGACAATAACGACTATAAGTAAAGAAGAAAGCGAATAACTTTACTTGGTTACTTCACGAAAAGAAACAAATGATTTGCCTAAGGAAGTGCTCAAAATATTTACTGTATTGAGAATTTAAAAGTCTGAGTGTATCTGTTGTTGACATATAGCTATAGAAAAACATATTTTCGGAAATAACGTTATAAAAAAGTATATATAATTTGCGCAACCATCAAATAATTACCTATTATAAGAAAGATTCTAGTAACACAAATAAATAATCACTTAAAGTCGCTAAAAACCCAAATCATGATTTATTTACAAGAAGTTACACTACTCACTATTTATACTTATGTAGGTATTGGTCACTATATGTTGGTAACGGCCCCGTGATTAAGATAACTTGTATGACTAAGCGTTATTGAAACAATCAATCGATCAAACCTTAAAAAATTAAATATTTTAAATTAAGAGCAAATACTCCGAGTTAACGAATAACGCAAAGTCCACTACGCCGTAGCAGCACTCTAAATACAAGCATCTAAAATTAATTACTGTGCAAAACTACAACTTAACATTATTGAATTAAGTTAATTGAAAGTTCAATAAGAGAAAACTAGAATGTTTTAGCTAAAACACAATTGACCAGATATATTAAGGTTCAGTCCAAAATCAGACTTGTTTTAAGTTAAACGCAATTAAGCAAATTTTTAGGTTAAAAAAAACCTGAGGCAAACAAAAGGTTTGATCTCCTCGGAGAGATATACTTTGCTTATTAAAAAAAATTAAAATTATGTTTGTTAGGTAGAGGAAAAAAATTAAGGGTTTGAAGGCTAATTAGCCAGGTATACACTAACAAGCAATTAACGTAAATATATATAGATTTCTCACAGTTCGAAGACAGCTCCTCCAGAAGAAATTGTTTACCCACGGAACACAAAGAACTGCATGTAGAAATCAGCTACTTCCTCAACTGAAGAAGGAAGGACTCTAGTAGTTGAAGATAGCCCAGTTAAGAAAAACCCAGCAGGACAACTTGACTCTAAGTTAGGCCTAGTCAAGAGGAAAAAACCCGTCGGTAGAACCCTGTAAGGGTCTTGGTAGCTCACACCGGATTCACCAGACTGCAAGGATGAACGAGCAGGCCTCTGTCTATATTAGCATTCAAATTCCCCAAAGGGCAGTTTCAGACACCAAACACTAAGCAAAAAGGTAAGACACAGATATGGTCCGAAACTTGAAACAAAGGCGCGACTGGAGAATCCCTCAAAAGGCAAGACCAAAAAAAATATATTCCAGCCGGCACCCAAATCTGCCAATTTGACGACAGGTTGGCCCAAAAGTGACGACGAACCAAATTCGCTGATCCAACGTGGAATAATCTTTCAACCCCCACTACGAAAATTATGATTGAAAACAATTACGCATCACAACCAAAAATTGATAACCAATAAATCCCACACTTGCGCATGACGTCGAAGATTCTCGACAATGACGCGAATTGGGAAACAGATTTTAACCTTAACCTCGGGACCCGTACGCGCGAAATTCAATCCGCCCAAAATTGGGGTTTGTCTAGCGACGCAAACTTTATTTTTCATTGAATCGCAATAAAGTAACGTCGAACGATGCGGCGCGAGACTGAGCGAAACTACGAGGGTGTTTCGCTAACAAATACAACTGCGCTCGAAACGCTAAAGGGCGGCTGCGAGTTTTAATGCTATTTTCGCTTGAAATACAATCGCAAAATATCGGCCCTTGATAATCCTTGTAAAATGGCTGGATTTTGATAAATCTTACAATAGTTGGATTGATAAATCCCAAGATGTGTAAACAATTATATAGATATTAATATTCTAGAAATTGCACTAGTCCTAACAATGACAATCACTTTATTATAGCGATTCAAAAATTTTCACTTACAGCAATTACATACAATGCTTATTTTTTTCAGGAGGAAACGTTTTAAGAGGAAACACTGGAGTCTACGAAATCATATCTAATATAGTAAACTTGCTTAAGATGGCTATAATAGGTCCTGCTAAAGCTATTAGTTCGGCGATTATATCGAGTATTGAGCACATATCAGATCTAATAATGAGATACTTCAAAAAGACTCCCGAGGAGGATCAAAGTATACCCCTACAACTTGCAGAATTCCGGAGTATAGTAGACGAGCAAGACAAAAAGTTAGTTAGTTATCAGCATCATAGGGTATAACGAGATATTTAATATTTGACACACCTTGCGGTGATAAGTTCATTTCTAAAATAATACGTCCAAATAAATTTAATGTAAGTTTATAATAATTGTAATAAGGACTGATATTAAAAATATGGCATTAAAAATATAAACATATTCCCAAAAATATTATTTAGCACTAGAACACTTAGTCTAAATTAATTAAAGATGATTGGAAAGTCCCAATAACCTAAAAAAAGTCAAAAATTCCTACTTCATTTATAATATCCATCTCCATATTTTCTCTAATGACTTTAGTTCTGATTAACCCAACAGCTACGTCGTTGCTACATTTGCTCTGCCAGACTTCCCTACCTCTTATATTGATGCCTGAATACAATAATGTGTAAATAAATGTTTCTGCTTCATACTTTATATTTTTTTGCTTGTAGGTACAGCAATCGAGATGGCCTGCGGAATTTAGTGGATGTAATACAAGCTCCTACTACTGACGGTACCCTGCTTATTGAAGGAGTAGATATTACGCCATGTTTCAAAATCTTAACGGATCCTTCATTCAAATCATCAATCGATACTTCCGTGGCGTTATTCACTCAACTGAGATCAGTATTATCCATGGACATTGCATTACCGAGCTTGGTACATAGCACACTTCGTAAGCTGAATTCACCTACTGGATTGAATGAGTTGAAAGAAGTTGTCCCCGATTTGGATATAAATGCAGGCATGACTAGTAAGTCTTATTATATATGTTCGCGATATAGTGTCGGGTATTTTTTGCAAGTCGGTCAGATGATTAAAAAGAAGAGTGAGAGAAACATGCTGAAAACTAATTCCTTTCTCAAAGGTTTATCTGTGAATTAACTTTAAAATTGGACAATTGGTCCACTGATAACTGTATTATTTTTTTTGGCCATATGTCTGAATCCATGTCCTTGCATAGATATTTTTACAGTCTTTAATGCATGATTTAGTATAATTTTGTCTCTATATTTTATGGCCCCTTTCCCAATTTTCCGTATTGTTTGTGCTTGCTACATGATCTCTACACATGTCTGGAGTGTTCCCATCTTGCCTGGAGAGTAGGGTCATCTAAGTTTGTTGCTCCACAAGCACGGGAAGCTATTGTGGTATATTCCCTTTCCTTAGATCAGTAGTAAATTCTTTTTAACAAATGTAAACACACCTTTCTTTCTCTCACACCCGCGGTTCTTGTCTCCGTCCTAAGCTATAAGACTCGATGCAATTTATTATTTATTTTTTCTTGTCATCATATGTCGCTATTACTGATTGTTTGTCTTCAATTTACAACCAATATTCTTCTTTAGCCTTGCGCTCTAGCGTCATTTGAGCTTTCAGAAACTTTGCGCTTTAGTCTTACTGGAATGTTACAGTTGGTTCTTAAACGCCAACCATTTATTAATCATGATTGGTAACATTTATTAAGCAACTAAGTTGAGTTGATTCTAGATTAGAGTGGGTGTTTGCTGATATTGTAAATTATAATTTATTTTCAGCGGGCATGAGAGTTCTTCCTACTGAGGAATCTAAAAACTTATCAACAACTGAATTGCTGAAGACATTTCCCGTAGCCCAACAAATATTGGAGAAGTATGAAAAAGCAGCGGAAACTCATGCCGGAATAAAAGTCGCAGATACATTGAAGGTCGATCAACTGGCAAATACTAAACTAAGGGATTCATTGATAATGTATGGTAGTTATTAAGGTTTAAATAACTACTTTTTTGATTGTTTTAGCTTTTGGTGAATAATTAAAATATACGAACATCAACCATTACTATATTTAGTTTTATTTTGTAATAGTTATGTTCAAATTAATTCCAAGTTAAACGTAGGGAATGTGAGGTATTTTCGGCAATGGGGCATACTGAAAAATATTTAAATCTTTGCGTGGGCTTATTTACCAGCAGCAATGATGCCAAAATATTAGTGGAAGATTACTTGAATAAATTACTATTTACGGATATTATAAATTACTTTTTCCATGAAAAGTAGAATAAACAAGATAATCGTCTGTTAATGACTTAGAAACAACCCCTGATCATGACTTACACGTTAATAAATTTTTGCTTGCAATAATCATATCTATAAGACTAGAGCAGTTAGTTGCTACATTTAGTCTTCTGGGCTCAGAAATATGTTGTGGCAGGTTAATCTAGACGAAAATAAGATTTAATCTCTCAGGGTGGCTGGAGTAAATTTAAAAATCTATATTGAAGTCTCCTACGAATATTACATGATCAATGACCGTGCATACAAGTTGAATCCTTGGTGCGAAGTATATCATCTTCTGAAATATCCAAAAATATTTAAGTGTCCGAACTGCCCTAAGTAATCTTTTAAACTCTCTTATACTTTTGTTTGGACAAAAATAATACTGGATCATGTTAACATATCAGTAGTACTTACGAAATTTATTTTGGGAGTAGTAGTTACGGGTTAACCTAAGCTGACATACCATCATCCCTTTAACAGCTCCTATTTCTTATATAAAGCATGAAATAACTCATATGGATCAGTTGGATTAAAAAAGGATGATCAACTTACTGGGTTGCCCCTCAGGTAAGTTATAGGATCATCAGCTTTCTGGCAATACCACATATCTGTGCGAAAGAGCTGTAGGTAGGAAACAGTAAGCTTACAATTACTGGCAGCAAAATCAGACTGCTGAAAATGGCAATTATTTTGCCGAAGCGAGAAACGAATGCAAACGTGTGATTGGCGAAACTAAGGACAAACACAATCAAAGGATCAGTAATAAACTGTTTGGCTCCAGGAATTTCTGGTCGGTAGCAAAGACAGTAAGTAATAACTTTAGAAAAACCTTCATCACGGCGACTACAGCCAAGGAAAAAGCAAACATACTCGCCAAAATGTTTTCATTGCACTCTACCTTAAACGTCCCTCAAGGTAAGACTCTCCCCATCATATCGAACATCAATACTATCATGGCACAAGTTAAGCATCATCATCGTGATATTCGTAAAATTCTCAAAGAACTAGATACGCAATAGCCATCAGGACCGGACGAAATACCTGCCATCATGCTAAAGAAGTGCGCTAATGAACTACCACCCATTTTTTCCAGACATTTTTCTCTGTCTTATCGCTCAAGTGCAACCTGTTCCAAAAAGGGTAAGTAAACCACGCCCTCAAAATATCTTCAAATTGCGTTGCTTCCAATAACCTCCAAAGCTATTGAACGTGTAGTCTATAAGCAACTACTCAAGTATCCTGAGACTAACAGATTAAGTGAGAACCAATAGAGTTTTCGCAAAGAGAGATCGACAGTAGATATCGCGCCCTATTTCACTCATATATGGAGTAGGGCAATTGAGAACATTTCGAAAGCATTCGACAGAGTTTGGCATGACGGACTCCTCAACAAACTGCCGTTCTTCGGACTGCCAGCCTCTCTGGCTTGTCAGTGATAAGCCAGAGAGGCTTGTAGATATGTTCTATATTGTTGTGGAGGATTAATTTTTACCTTGGAATTGATTGCCTTTGGCTCCACAAATGATTAAACTTGGTTTGAATTGGTATAGAGCCTCTGCGGCCCAGGCTCCAGGATGTAAACTGCACAAGTGCAAGTTTAGTGACCCTAATATATAGGTACACATTTAATTAGGGTCACTAAACTTGCACTTGTGCAGTTTACATCCTGGTGCCTGGGCCGAAGAGGCTCTATACCAATTCAAACCAAGTTTAATCATTTGTGGAGCCAAAGGCAATCAATTCCAGAGAGGCTTGTCAGTTTCCAACAGCCAATCTCTGCACGTTCTAGTTGATGGAACATCTCTTAGACATATTTATCATTAATGCGGGTATGCCTCAGGGTACAATACATTCACCAACTCTGTTCCTCATCTATATTAATGACCTGCTGACCGAAACCAATCTTCCTCTTTAGAGTTTTGCAGATGATAGTACCCTTGTCTCCCAATTTAGATCGGCGACTGAGATATATCACCGCAGACAGAAGCAGATTACAACAATTAATCAAGATCTGGGGAGGGTTCAAAACTGGGTCTTCAGAAATTTGGTCCAGTTCAATGCAGCAAAAACCTAAGCTGTCACGTTTACCAAGAAAGTCAGTACAGCGGGCCTTGACAATATGGCAGGATCGATTCCTTCATCCTCGTCAATCGGACTACTGGGTGTTTCGGTCAACAGCAATATGTACTGGCATGACCACGTTGCTAACATTGCCAAATCAACCTCGCAGAAGCTTGGTGCGTTGTTTTGCAACAAAAAACTGTATACGCCGCAGCAGTTGCTCTTAATCTACAAAGCTCGAGCAAATAAGACCGTACTAAGAATATTGCTCACAGGTGCCGCACCAAAGTACACCCCAAAGCTGCTGGATTTCATTCAGAAAAGAGCTGTGCATCTCCTCGGCAACCCAGTGTTGATCCGGGATCTGGATAGTCTGGAACACCGCAGACATGTGGCCGAGATAACACTCTTTTAGAGATATTTTCACGGCAGATGTTCCCAGGTCTGGTAGCTCAGTGGTTAGATAGTGTGCTTGTGATGCGAAGGTTGCTGGTATGATCTCCGTCAGTGCCAAGCTATGTTTTAAATACTTTTTCAGGTTATGTTTGTAAAACGTTTTTTTTTTCTTGATTTTGGGTATGCCTTGGGTTAGTTCGGGTTAGTTTTGTTTGCTTGCGCCCCGGAGCCACCGAAGCGAGCGGAGGGCCAAGCGAAATAACTTAATTATTGCCGACATTCGGCCAAGGCCGCCGAAGGTCACCAGAAAAGTTCAAAATAGACCTCAGTCTAAAGAGGCTAGTAACAATATGCAACCATTTTTGAGACGAACATGCGTACTTGGTCAATCCCTTAAACAACCTTCAATGCCTCAACTAAACGAACACTAATAATTTAAAATTAATTACTATCTGAAATAATTGATACGTTGATAGCCCTCTAAAGCTCATTAAAACATAGTAATGTTTGATTTTGTCGGCATTTATTGCCCAACTTTTTTAATAGATTATGTTATGGCTTTCTTCTCTCTCTGTTTGCCGCCAGTGAACTTGGTATTTTAATGAGAGTAAATAATTTATAAAATATATAATTTTTTAGGAAATAAATCGACATTCCTTCGAAGCTAAAAAATACTGATTGTTCGAACGAGTGAATCAGTCTAAAAATGTGCAAAACCTGATGAAATACCTTTTATTATTGTATCAAGCAAGGACCGTAAGGATATCGGTATTCTAATTTGAAATTAAGAATTATCTTACGGAGGCGGTGCGCAAATTACTTTTCAGTGAGCGACCATATCCCGAATTGGGTATAATTATGTCCCCCTAACAAACAAATGTGTTATTTAATTATCTCGTTTGGACCTAGAACATACTTACTTAATTATTTATTTATTTATTTAACACAAACTCAACAGATTTAGCAGAACACTATTAGAGAGTAGGAAGCTTAAACTAATTTACAGAGACAATAATTACAAACAAAATATGTATATACAAATAAAAACAAAAAGAAGAATAATACGCGAAACATCTAGAAAATGGTAGATTTCCACGATATATATCACAATTTGTCTGGTTCTCATTGTACAATCTGCACATAACATTGAGGAGTGCATTAAAAAAGTTAGTCGTATTGGCAGATTCCAAGTAAAAAGTCAAGGAATTCCTTGTTCTATATCATGGCATATAAAACCAAACAAAATTCAACTACGAAGAATTTTCTTTGATAAAACTTCATTGTTGATAGTAATATTGTGTATTACATCGATATTACCATGTAAAAGCTTGTACAAAAATATAAGACAGGACATATTTGTACGTTTTCCAAGTTAGGGAAATTCCATTAATTTTCCATAAGTTGAGTCTTGGAAATATTTAAATCATAAATCCCAATTTCCTTATAGGAGATATATCTTAAAAACTTGTATTGCACTCTCTCAATTCTCTGCTTATGATTTCCTTAGCAGGGGTTCCAAACAAGAGCAGCATACTGCAGAATACGACTGACATATGAAGCATAAAGCTGTCTAATGCATTATACATCTACAAAATTTCCACAATTTCTAACAATAACAAAACCATATGTACTACATACATACCCTGTTCGAATTGCTCAATATATGGTCCCTAAATGTAACCTGGAGTCAAACAAGACTCCAAGATCCCTCATTTCCTCCACTTGCGTTAGTAAATTTGTATTCATGTGATAATTAAATAATAATATGCTTTTCTTTCTGATGAATGTGAGTAAACAACACTTATCAATATTGAAATTAAGTCTATTGCTGGTAGACCACTTCACAAGTCGGTCTAAGTTATTTGAAGTATCTGAGAGTCGCAGCTACTCTTGACAACAGAAGGCACTTAAGTCGTCAGCAAGCATTAAGACTCTAACTACTAAACTTCTACCATCTCTATCAAACTATTAACAAAGAACACAAAAAGCAAGGAACCCAGATTGGAGCCCTGTGGAACATCAGAGTAAGCCTCAAAATTATCTGATGAATATCCTTTTACAACAACATTATCGCCTTCGACCAAGCAAATGATTGAAAAAACTTTACCAGCCTTGAGTGCAGTCCAAACTCATTATAAAGCTTGTTTAAAATAATATTGTATCATACCTTGTCAAACACCTTTGCAAAGTCTGTATAGACTACGTCTACTTGTGATTTATTATTTAGAGATTCAGATAATAATTAGGGTAATATTAGTAAGATTTGTAACAGTTGATCTCTTGTTCATATAGCCGTGTTGAAACTGAGATACCCTTCTGTGTAGAGAACCATAAAGACCCGAACAGTCTCCTCACTTGACTCGAACACTTTGGCTGGAACTGATAAAATAGCTATGGGTCAGTAATTTTTATTAGACTTATCACCATTTTTAAAAACCGATAGATTTTAACTTCTTTTCACAGGTCGAGGAATGTAGATGATTTCTTAAATAAAATCCTTAAAGATTCGGCAAAAAAAACCTATTAGTCCCTTGACAATATAAGCAGGTATATTGTCCAACCAAACAGCTCTATCTACCTTAAGATTTTTAACAGCCTCACACACTTCATCGCAACTAACACAGTCAAAGCTGATAACCCGATAGGAATCACAACGTTCCAAGATCTAAAGAGTGTCAGGGTATTTCTCATAAACTGAGCCGAAATGTAAAACAGAAGCATTTGCAATTTTTCCACCACCAATGTACTCATTGTTATTTAGGTGAATGCCACGTGGAATCGGATTAGAGCCCTGCTTGTTCCTTATATATTACCAGAACGACCTAAAGTTATTTCCAATGTCATGCAATATTGTATTTAGATATTGTTGATATGCGATATTAGTATCCTGTTTTAATTAATTCCAAGGTAAGATAAATTGATTATTTATATTATCATCTCCAGTTTTTCGACTGTTTTGTTTGAGTTGCTCGTTCATTCTTAAACTCTTTATAATAACCTATTAAGCCATACTGGTTACTGCCTACTCTTGAAAAATGTTGGTACACACGCCTCAAATATATCATACACTCCACTATAGAAGTCTTCAATCCTGAAAGGCGTTCCCATAGACTGATCCTTTGGGATCGCTCTTCTTTCCTGAATTCTTCCTTGTAGGTGTGCGTCCCTATGCTGGAGAAAGGTTCCGATCCTAAAAGCGGAGTTTGTGCTCCTATTTTTGCCAATTGGTCTGCTTTTTTGTTGCCTTCTATCCCAGTGTGTCCTAGTATCCATTGGAGAGATAATTTGTTATTTTGCCTAGTTTATTTAGTCTGTCTAGGCATTCTTATATCATTCTGGAGCTAATTGTTTTTGAGCTCAGCGCTTTGGTGGCTGCTTGACTGTCTGAGAAGACGACAATATCTTTCATTCTATAGTTTCTATCTAGGTTGAACTGCGCACATCTTTCTATGGCGTTAATTTTTGCCTGGAATATGTCCTGGTGTTTTCCCATTGCTTCGGAGAATATGGTTCCTGGCCCAAATACTCCGGCTCCGGTCCCCTGTTCAGTTCTTGCCTGGTCTGTATATCATTTTATGGCACTTTGCTGCGATGTGAGAATGCAAGTGGTGTTCTTTTTCCATTCTTCTCTACTTCTTATCACGACCGTGAAGTATTTTTCAAAATTGTATGTTTGACTATATCGTCCCTGAGTAGCCCAAGAAGTGGTATATGCTTTATCAGGGATGTTAGCTCACGTTTTCTAAGCCATCCTACCTCGCCCGCTCCCTCCCTTGTGATTCTAGTCATTACTTGTCTAGCTACTCCCTCTACAACAATATGTGGAGTTGCGAAGCCCACAATTGCCTCGATTACTGCTGTTTAACTGTTATACTCATGCCCGGCAGGAATTGTACTATGTTGAGAGCTGATTTTATGCTCTGCTTTTCCTTTTCCTTGAACCAGACGATCGATCCGTAAAATAGGGTGGGTCTTACTATCATTGCATACATCCATCGCAGGATTTCTGGTTTACATCCCCCGGTTCTTCTTGCAAGGCTTCGGCACACCATTAGGGCCCTCGTAGCCTTAGTTACAACCCCCCAATGTGTTTCTTCCATTTGAGTTTACAATCCAGCGTAATACCTAGATATCTGACGTCGGATGTCGGTGTAATGTTGATCCCGTGGATAACTTTCATTCTAGGGAGTTCTCTCTTTCAATCGTTGTTTTCTATGGGTTTATTTCAAGCCCACTGTTTGGCATCATTCTTCCGTTGCTTTAAGTCCCGCTTGAATGAGTTCACAAGTGTACCCTCGAACGTTTCTCTTGCTGTAATGACAGGACGATTCTGTATATCGAAAACGAACGCGACTGGGTCCTATTAAAAAGGAACCTAGACCAGGAGGGCATAAAGTACCACTCCTATGCTGAGAAGATACAAAAAACTCGGGCCTTTGTTCTACAAGAACTTAACGGGGATATACCTGCAGCTGACTATGAAATGAGAAAGACCAAAGTTCCATTATATTTGGTTGTTACTGACGCCTCACTGACCCTACGGGGAATACAACATGAAGTTCGCACTATCATGAATATCCTGGGAGTACCGGAGAAACGCCAAGTCAACCATGCAATTCCGCCGGTGCCAGGACCATGGTCATTTGATGGTTTATTGCAAGAAAGATGTCAAATGCAGTCAGTGTGCAATGGCGCATGAGATTACTTGCTGTACAAACCCTACCATTCGCTCTGCAAACTGTAATCACCGCACAGGTCCATAGATACGATCTGCCCAGTATAGTTTTTAAGATAAATCCACTGCAAAAGAACAATGCACCAAAGAACCAGCCAACCAAACGCTACGTTCCGGCACCCATGCCCGCCAAGCCGGCCTGGAAGGGGCGTGGTCAACAACTTGGGAACCAAGGCCGGGGTATAAAAAGAAATCCGCCACCCCAAACGCAGAGGCAGCCATCGCCGCCGCCACCGAATCCTGAAGATAAACATTACGATCATGATTTCCCGAATATGTTAGGAGCTACGCAGCGCGCTCCGCAAGTCCGTAAGCAGCTCCGAATAGAAGAAATCGTAAGTGGTGCCGCAGACATATCTAATCAAGTATCTAATTTGTCCAAAATTGTCTCTGAAATCAATTCCCTGGTGAATTGTTGTTTGCACTAGATGAGTTTTGTGCCATGCTCAGGACCTGCAACGGCAATAAGACCCAGATACTGCAGGGACATATAAAGTGACTTAGTTTCAAGTACATCCTATCCTGCATGATTGTGAAATCCCCTTCCCATTCCTGCATGTGATTGTAGCCATCTTTCATGACATGTGCTTAGTGTTATACATGTATAAATTGGCCTTAATTTATTCTATCGATCTCAAAGCGCTTGGGTCGTTGCTGCCTGTTGGAAGCAATGGGTAGCAGGGACACAGAAGCGCACCGATACTGCAAAACTTGTGGGCCGGTCTCTGGGATAGACCCGAAGGTGGCGGCGCTTGCTTAAGGACCGACACATGATATATAAACCTGCAACAGTCTGACCTTTATAGCCACTCTCCATCTGTGTTGTTAGTGTGAATGAATGAATGAATGCGTGTGCGGTAACGCCAAAGTAACGTGGAGTGAGTTTTTTCGTTGAGTCTTTTTCCCACAATTACATCCCCCATCCATTTCTTGAAATTAAGCAACTAGCTCTACTGTCATCGTGATACGTAATGCATACCTACCGAAAAATTTTTGAAAGGGACAACCCAAATAAGACCATATAATTACCCTCGCTTGCAGCATCACAATAATCTGTGAGGAGTGCTATAAGAGGGCTGAGCATGCTGAGAGGCTCTATAAGTACTCTGTACGGAGATAAACCTAAGTAACGTTTACCTGTGTAGCGATAGTAGGGGACACTGTGCTAAAATGATATACTCGGGTAAAATGACATATCGACCACATTGCTACTATAACACGTGACACCGTCGCCCCAAAATCATAATCGCAATTGTTTTTGATCCCGGACTTCAGTCAAGTTTATTCAGCGTCGCAGGCAGCACACGTCTTAACAAAATACCAACAAGTCGTTTTTCTCGATCCAAAAAAAATATTTGTGTGGTCACCTAATTTGGCTGTAATAATAGACGAGGTGCAGAACGCCAAGCCAACCAAAGGGGCTTAGTACAGGTAAACAAATAGACTTTTTTCTTTATTTTAATGCAATTAAACTTTTGCTTTATTTTTTTAAAGATATATATTTGTAATAATTTCAAAGAAATCGTTATTTTGGGCAAAATGACATGCACGGTGTTGGGGTAAAATGACATACTATGTCATTTTAGGCTAAAGTCAATTTTTATTTTGATTTCAGATAATATGGTTGGCAAATACATTAGAAAATCGGCCCGTCAAAACTGTAGCGAGGCGAGCATGAGGGAGGCTATTCAAGCGGTGCAAAACGGTGATATGGGCTGGTTGGCAGGGTCTAAAAGATATGGGGTACCTCAAGCAACACTCAGGTGCCGGGCATAACATAAAAATAAAGAAATAAAAGGTTTTAAGAAAGGCTTAGGTCGCTACCAACCTACATATTCTGAAGAACTTGAACGCGAAATAGTAGAACATATTAAAAAATTGGAAACATGCATGTTTGGGTTGAACACAAAAGAAGTAAGACAGTTGGCATTCCAATTAGCTGAAAGGATCAAGTATTACAACACAGATTCAATACAATTAAAAAAATGGCTGGTTGGGACTGGCTTTTGAGCTTTAGGGCACGTAATCCAGACATTTCACTTAGAATCCCAGAAGCCACATCAGCAGCTCGCGCGCAGTGTTTCAACTGGCCGCACTGATTTTGTTTTAATCTTTTTGTATCGTCTTTAGTTTTTACGTCCTAGTTGGGTGTTGGCCCTTTTACTTTTGTTTACTTTTTTGTTTTTAAAATAAAACTCTTTTGTAATACTTCTTATTTTTGTATTTTCAACCTTTTCTATAGAAAGACTACCTATGCCATTTTACCCTAGTATAAGCCTAAAACGACATACTGCACAGTTTTTTATTAATTTGGGTGTAATTGTTTCAAAATGTAAAAGTTTAAGGTTTTGTGTCTCTAATAGGAACAAACGAACCCATTAAACTCTAAATGAATGCTTAAACATTTTAATTCCAAGTTTTGGGAAATGTTTTGCTCAGGGTATGTCATTTTAGGCCAGTTTCCCCTACTAAGTATAGATTAAGTGACATGTAGCTATGAAATTGCCAAAGAAAATGAGATTGATTGAGATAAAACAGACTATTTTACGCCAAAGGCTGGTACAAGTTCTCAGGAGGAAGGCGGTTGTAAATATATCAGCAGCAAACAGCTCCATTTCATATTTCAGTGACCGTATTCGTGATTTCGATCATTCCAAAACAACGGTCCAGCGCCCTCGATCTCGTCTGCAGCAGTGGAATATTCTACAAAAAGGGTGAATATTTCTCTTTTAGAGAAATCTAAAGGCAGTTTTATTGTTTATTGTTTAATGGGGATAAACAACCATCCCCTCCTTGGGACATTCTGTGAATATAAAAGAAACATAAGAAATAGGATAATTATACAGAACTGGTTGAAAACCTGCTTAAATAAAAAAGCGGTACAGTGGAGCACTGACGCCAAACATATTGGCAAAATAGTGTTGGATCATCAAATGTGAAACCGATCCCAACAAGACAACGAAATAATTTCTTTGATTATATCCTCTTATTTTTAGATTCAAAATAAAGCATATTTTGTAGAAAATTTGTGACTTAGCTTCATAAAAGCCGAGGACATATTTGAAATCAGCATAATAAAATAGAAACAAAAGAGCTTAAGAAATATCAGAGAGCGACAAAAAGTTTAAACTGCAGATAGAGAATGGGAGATATGTATTCTTGAAATCTGCTCTCTTCCTTTTGAAGTGGATGTGCATGATAAGCAACCACTATAATAGTACTAGTCGAACTAATTTTAATTCCTACTTTTATTATAGACTTTAAGTCATGCAATCAAGAAGCATTGTCCTGAACTAATCCAATTTCCCTCGTAATTTGTTGACGGAATAATCCACCAAAACATATTCCTTTAAATTTACTTCAATTCGCAATTGGATATAGTCGACTTGGTGTCAGATTTACCTAGAACATAATTTCATCAGCCTTGCTCCCATAAATAAGAAAATATTTAGAAGCAAATATGGTTATTGCAATAGGTATAATATATTTAATAAAATGGCTAATAAATCTCTGGAGAAAACGAAGCAATAAATGAAACAACAGGATATATTTTTAATAGAAATTTAATCGAAGAGAGTGAGTGATCAACGCTAATGCTGCCCCCGTGTAAGTGTGTTTTTTATTTAGTTGAACCTGGATTAGCAGATAATATTTCGATAGTCATCTACCTATTGTTCAATAATAAATCTATTAAATAAGATGTGAAGCTTGATGTCAAAGTATCAGAGCGGTGATTAAATAATTAGCCATTATTAGCTTAGTTTACTATCCGATCATCCGCCTAATTTTAATCTCCTAAAAATGACCTTGTAGGCCATAAAAAAAGCCTTTGACGGAGATAAGAAATTGTAATTTTTAAATATCAAATGTTATTTTTTTAGCCCCCATCTTAAATTATATTATAAAAATGGTTTAAATGTTCAAATAAATATTACAGTGTTACTTATTTGAATATTATAGCTTCATGTATCACGTTTGCATTAATGTAACAAGAAGTAATAAACTAAAAACACCCGTTATGTTGATTTTTCCCTTACTCAGGACATGCAGAAATATTTTCGTACAATTTAATTTTTGAAGAAAAAATTTGGATTTTATCACCCGAATGAACCCTCCATCGGGTTTCTATATATTAAACTTTTAAAATTAACTTATTTCTTATATTAAATTATTTTCGATATAAACCCATTTTGATTCTAATTTTATCCTTATTTGAAAATGCAAGGGCGCAGGTACGAAATAACCGTTGATGAACTTTTTTGATATATGGCATTATTAAGAGTTTGAAGTGGTGTGTTATGAATGGTGCAATTCATTCTATATTGAGAAAATTTTAAATTTGTTTACACAAAAGCAAAATCCAAAATAAATTCTAGTTATTGATGTTATGTTTAGGGCTACCTTGTCTTTATTATTTTATTTATATTTTGATTTTTATTAACCAAATAAATTCATATTTCTTATCTATTTTTTTTCGTATTTTCATCTTAATTTTATTTCATATTCAGGGTGACCACCTCTCCGGTTTTCACCCGGAGTCTCCGGATTTTCATAGCGGTTCTCCGTTCTCCGGTTTTTCAGATAAATCTCCGGTTTTCGTTCTTCGATAATACCATCCAATAATATTAAGGGTTTGACCGCCTTAGCAACATGGTCGGTGATTCCCCGCTTTAAACGTTTTGTTGCTCTGGCGCTGGCATTAGGAAAACTGCAAGAAGAAGATTTTTCAGTATTTTTCACTTCTGTCTATGGATGAAAGATGGGTAAAGTTGTTTAAGTGCGGTAATTTTCCGGGAGTGTTGAAAATTATTTCAATAATTTTTTCAGTTCCAATTAGCAATGCATATTTAGAACGAGTGTTTTCGATAATGTCTGGACTTTGGACTGATGAAAGAAGTAAAATGCTAGTCGAATTGGTTAAAATGGAATTGTGCACAAAACTAAACTATAATTTCACCTGCCAGAAATTTGCAGAATATTTGCAAAAGATGCGCAAAATGATTTACTGAAATGTTGTCGGACCGATAAAAAAAATACTTTCAAATTTAAGCAGATATATACGAGTGTAATTTTGTTTTAATACCTAAAGACTTAGCTTTTTTATGTTAGTTTGTTAAGTTTTAGATATTACTAAAATAGGGTATTTTATTAAAGAAAATAAACGTTGTTATTTGATTAAAAAAATATTCGTTACTCGTTGCGTTGTTTCGTATAGATATATTTTAATAAATAATTTCTTGTGAACTATGTGTGAAAATGGTGAATGCGCTGGCAAAACAATTTCTCCGGTTTTTATCCGGCTAAAAGGTGGTCACCCTGTTCATATTATGAGTCTGTATAAACTCAACTTACGCTGATAAGTAAAAATATTGACATAATATTATGTTTATATCATCGATTATTAAATATTTACCCTTCAAGATCTTGAGGCATTTATAAAACATTGATAAAAGTTTTAATTCCCTTTAATTAAATGTTATTACTTTCTAAAAGCTAAAACTCTTCTTTATTTCAGGGATATACTGCAGCATGGAAGTTACACAAACAAGTATTTATATTTATTTATTTTTTAAGCCAATATAATTATAATTAATGGTATACAAAGGAAATGTAAGTTTGTAAAATATATATATTTTTTCGTCTATATTTTTCGTTTTTATAATAATCTAATTATTGAATTTAAGTTCGTAGGTATTAAAATATATTATAAAAAATCTTATTAAATGTTAGTAGTTTAATTATCTATTAAAGTAATATTTGTGGAATTAATTAACACTTATTAAATTTAATTTTGAGGGGCTGTAGAATCTAAACAGTTTAACGTAGAACACAATGTATTTAACTTTCCTGCTTTAGATTTCTATAACCTTTTTTCCAAGATCAACTTTTGATTCAATCGATTATATCGCCTCGAAATGGAATCTTGTATTAGACAATCCAAATTTTTATATTCTTCAAAAGATAATTGCAAAGCATCATTTATATCATTCATCTAGAATTCAGTTCATTGATTGATCGTTTGTTCCGATGCCAATAATTTGAAATAAAATTAGTCAAATCAGTAAGACTATCGAGGAAAAGAAAGAATATTAATAGCTTGATCAATCATTTCTATGTAATAAGATAATAAGATAAGAAACACATATTTAAAAACTATGTTTATTTTAAACATAACAGGGTACAATTTACAAAAATTATTTAATATTAAATTATTATAATATCTTATTGCTAAGTTTAAAGACCATCCCAAATAAATATTATTATCAATGATCTTTCGTCCTTATTTATGAAGGCAAATATGTACATGTACAATTGCACAATCCTATATACTATTATAAAAAATATAGTTTTCGATAGAAAATCCTAACCTCTGTCTCGATTCCTTCAATTTGCATTTATTTTATAATTTGATACATAAATATCTTTTAAATATCTCAAAAAATTAATTTTCTTTCATACTGCGCAGAAAAAAATTGTATTCTAGCTATATTATCATCTCAAGAGATTGTAGCGTTTTAACAATACCTAAATAATGATGAGTTTAGAAAAAATAATCAAAAAGTTTCAGAGAATGATCTGCTCCTGATGGAATGGTGAAGGCAAAATAATTAAGACATTTACTGCTCAACAAAGAAAAACGACATAACATAATTTTAGCATTATTTTTAGATTGCCATTGCTTGAAATTGAATTGGCGTATTCTGATGAGCCCTTCAGATCCTGAAAGGTCGTTTCGTCGAAACTTTACATCGATGTGTGGCTTTGCACTAGGGCTGGGAAGAAAGAATAAATTGAAAAAGTTTAAGCTGTTGCATTTGCGTCAGTACTTGTTTGTTGTATTACATCATATGCGCGATTTGAAGTTCAAGCCAATGAGGCTTTTGACATTTTTTTTAATTGAAGCCTTCTGACACATTTAATCCACACATTTTTCCAAAGCGACCTTCTTCTGTAAAAAATGAGAAATTTATGTCTCAACCATTTTAAGGGAGGGTCGAACTTTTAAACTTAGTGCTTTAGGATGATCAGATTCTGGTAACTTGCGTGGTTTTGATTAGGTTTCGGGCTGGGAAGTGATTGTGACCATATATGTTCAAATAAACCTTCACTCTCTTAACTCCGAATAACAATCGAATAACAAGTTGGGCTAATGGTGGTAATATCCTTAAAGAATACAAAACACAGCAAAGGGTACCATGGTCCTACGGGATACGAAAAGCGCCTACGGGCCACGGAAAGACTCCTTCGGGACACACCCCTCAAAAAAATCTTGTGACTTAATCTCCGTGGGGGAATTTTAAAATTTGCATATATTATATACGTCCTGGTCATATCTCACCCACTACGCTCTCAATTTGTTGCAAATTCTCTTTAGTATGGCATAGATACTAGGAGTATGGGCCCATACTTTGGATGTTTATTTATTTATTAAACGATCACGGTTTACTTCTTGGTGTGAGGGCCTGATTGAAATGTCGTAACTTAAATCTGGTGAATAGATTTTCTTTACATGTTTTTGATTTAGCATATAAATTCAATTGATTTTGTATTTATTTTTAATATATCTTAACAGTTATGTTATGTACATTTGTAAGTGGATATAACGAGGAGATCAAGAATAGGCTTCTCAACTATCCTAATGGATCATGATCCTTTTGGTCAGTTGCCAAAGCAACTGGGCATCAGGGTTCCTCAAAGACGTCAATCCCATCACTGAACAAAGATGATGGCTCAATAGCGGAAACGGCCAAAGAAAAAGCGAACATTCTTGCCAAAATATTTGCAATGAATTCTACCTTAGATCATCATAGAAAGACTCCCCCAACTATCTCGAGAGTGAGTTCCTCAATGCCAGGACTGGTATTTCGCCAACGCCAAGGCCACAGGACCGGATGGTTTTACAGCAATAGTGCAGCTATGCACTAACAACTCCACTATGCACGCTTTTCTCCCTATCATACAGAACTGCATACTTTTCATCTAGCTGGAAATGCGCTCAAGTGCAACCAATCCCGAAGAAAGGTAAAAAACGGTTCCAAATAACTACCGTCCAATTGCCTTAGTTCCCATCATGTCCAAAGTGATGGAGAAACCGATCAACGAACAGCTCTTAAAATATCTCGAATCGGCAGGCATCATAAGCGATCGCCAGTATGGCTTCCGCAAGCACAGATCAACGGGAGATCTCCTGACTTACGTGACCTATACCTATCGACCAAAGCCATCGGAAGCTACGGCGAATCTCGTGCAGTGGCTCTCGACATATCCAAAGCATTTGATAGGGTGTAGCAAGACGGATTTTTAAGCAAATTGACAGCATACGGACTACCACCAACACTGCTTCTGGGGCTTTCCAATTTCTTAAGTGATCCGAGTTGGTATGGATGGACGTCTCTCGGAGGAATTAAAAATCAATGCCAGGGTTCCTCAAAGGAGTATATTACCTCCCACCTATCCCTGCTCTATGTCAACAATCTCTTACAACAACAAACAATTCTATTGACAGCTTTGCGGACGACAGCACCCTTATATCCTCATTCATGTCGCGGACTCCAATGAAGGAAAATAATGTCCAGTTTAACGCAGGATAGACTCAAGTAGCTGTCTCCTAAAAAAAGCAAACAACGCAGGACCTGCCCTGTCAATGACAGGATAAACACTAAAACTCTGACCTGAATCATAAACTTGCTGGGTATCAACGTAGAAAACAACATGTCTTGGCGTAATCACGCCACCAACATCACCAAGGCAGCAGCACAAAAGCTAGGAGCACAATATAGAGCAAAACAGTTGTATACACCTCATCAGCTCTTACTGCTCTATAAGGCCCAGATAAGACCACCTCTGGAATACTGTTCCCATGTGTGGAGCTCGGCACCCAAGCACTTGATGAAGATATTGGGCTCCATACAAATGAGAGCAGTCGGTCTTGTGGATTACCCATAGTTGACTAAAGAACTTGATAGCCTTGGACATCGAAGAAAAGTGACGAACCTATCTCTTTACTACCGGTACTACTACGGAAGGTGTTCGAACGAGCTGGCACTTATGATTCCACCCAGAGTTGTACCAAACAGAAGCACCCGTCAGACCCAAGCTGCTCATCAACATACGATTCAGTTGCGAACACCTAGGACATCTCTGTTGCGCGACTCCTTTGTCTGGAGGACTGCCTCGCTCTGGAATGGACTTCCGAGTAACGTCTTCTCCGAAAACTTAAACCTACAGCGCTTCAAACCCAACGTCCACCGTCTTCTCCGCACACGCACCGCTCGTTGAATGGTATAGGATTTTCCTTTTGTGTGGGTGGCCGAACATAAAAAAATACTGTGTTTTTCTTAAACTGTACAAGTAAAGCAAAATAGATGTATAAAAAATGCCCCTTTGGGTGTTATTGCCAGTATTTATGGTCACCTAAGAGCCTGTAATCATTCAAGATATCGGTTAACAAACACCTACTTTAGAACCTACTACCAAACAACGTCAATTTAACAGGATCTTAACCGATAGTGGCGATAAACCATTCACCATTGTTACAATCACGTCCAAAGAGTCTTGGTCTTTAAGTACAACAAATGTGCTTTGGGGCAGGGGCGTTTTAATAATCAAACAATTTTTGATTTGATTTTTGATTCAGTCTTCGAAGTGTTAGTCAAGATACATCAATTCGTTAACAAACTAGAGCAATTGAATGATGCTCAAATTGTTTCTAATTTTGGAAATAAATATATTTTTTGTCAGAAGGCTGCAAATAAATTATATATTATTTTGGAGTACAGTGAACAAGTACCGACTTAACTGCAACAGCTTTCAGTGTTTCGAATATTTTCTTCTTAGCTCTTGCTAGCGCAAAGCGGCACTTTGGCGTGAAATCTCAATAAAACAACCTTTTAGAATCTGAAGAGCCCATACCAGACTATAGCAATTTAAAAATGATGCTAAAATTATGATTTTTTGTTTTTTTTTACGAGCAGTTTACTTTGTCGTATTTCATTTAAAAACATTTAATTTCGCAAAAAAATAAAACAGAATTAAGTGTTTGACAATAGGAAACAACAAAATTTTACTTAGTAATTTATAAAACAATATTAATAATTTACCCTCCCTTTCAAATTTTCTTCTCTTGCTTCATTATACGGCAAGCAGGAATTAAAGTGTGCCTACGTTACAATTTGACTTTCATAATTTCATAAGTAGAACCAAATATTTTCGTGATTCTGAACTGGAATCATACGCTATTCGATATAATTGGAACAAAGCCACCGAGAAGTAACGTACCGTTGCTACCTAATTATTTACTTCAATATTGTCATTTAATTGCTGCTACGTAAAAACCATTATACTTTTACTTAATTCGTTTATATATATATGAAAGAAAACTTTCAGGTTTCTTTTCATGGCACTAACGCAGGTCATGCAGTCGATATTCTTTAACCATTACTGACGCGCGAAAAATTTTTTACTGCTGAACCTATTATGCTATTTTACTGCTGATTTTATTGTAAGTAAAACATGACTTTTTGTTGTAATTTGTCCATTACAACAAAAAGTCATGTTTTACTTACAATAAAATCTTGTAAATATTGTTAATATTTCCTAATTCCTAGGTAATATTATATAAAAAGCATTGTACAAGCAAGTAAAAGAAATTAGATCCGGCGATATACCTAAATGCAGATGTTTATTTAAAATAAGCACGGAGGAACACACAAAAACATTTGTCGGGAAATGTCCTGTTTGAGCGAGCATTCTATAAATACCATAAAGATATTTAACATAGCAATAATTATCTAATGATAACTTTAGACAAACATTTTAAAAGTGTATAATAATTCAGTCATTGGGGATTTTAACCTGGAAAAAAGTCGGGAAGTTTTGAAATTTTCCAGGTTTGTAGGTTTCTGGGTCCCTAAATAAATCCGTAAAATGCACAATTCTACACTTGCCGCCGGCGCCGCCATCTTGCCAAGATGGCGGCTAAAATCGGTATTTTGCAAATATCTCGAAAACTATGCATTTTTCAAAAAAATATGTAGAGAGCAAAATTAAAGAGGAGAAAATTTCCTACAAAATAGGTTTTATAAAAATTTTCGCTAAAGGTAACTGTTTAGGCACAAAATTCCTGGAAATTTTACAATTTTGCGTAAAGTAGCATATATAGCCGATTTTTCGAAATCAAATGTCTAGTATGGTTCACTAAAACTATTTTTTGAGGCTTTCTACAATTTTGTCATGAAACAGTGGCGTATCATTAATTAGCTCAAGTTATTAATTTATAAATAATTAATTTTAATTATTGAAAATGCTTTACTTGTTTCCACACCACCCAAGAGTACATGGCGCGTTTTTTTAACGTGGTTTCCCCTGAGGGCCTAATCCACTAGGTAAATAAAAACCCTAAACTTATCTGCGCAAGCCCGACGGATCTGGCTCATTGATGTCAATGTCGATTGTGGCTGCTATGCTGAGCTCAGAATAATCTTTCAATACGTCTAACTTTTCATCTTCAGCCACCAGAGAGACATCCACAGACAAATCTAACTCCTCTTCATCGGATTCGTCGAGTGACACTTCAGTGACGTTGTAGCAGCATTTTCCATTGCAGTATTCACAAATTTTAAATATTTTAATCCTGCTTTTCTGCATCCGCAGGCTTTACCACAGTTGTTTGTCTTGCATTTACAGGATAAAAATGCCAATAGGGACTTTGGAGCTAGATCTTTCAACGTTGTTACTGGAATAATGCCTGTTCTTGTTTTCTTCCAACCCCATTCTTCGGCGTCTTTGGTACAACCATACCATTGCTGAACCTGGTGGTAAGTTCGCAATGAATGCTGTCGTGCTGCTGCTCTCGTAGGTGGTAAAGATGCCAAATTAAATTTACTTTTTGTTACCTATTTCACAAGACAGTGGTATCGATATTTATCCAGATTTAAGTTCTCTCTGTCTTTGCATCCATAGAGAGCAAGAAGAAATTTCTCACCAGCAATAGCAAATTCGTCAGCGGTGGCATGCTTGTTTTGAAATGCTTCTATAGAAGCTTGTAAGTCTCTACGTTTTTCAAGAGATGTTAAAGTTTTCAGCTTCCCTTGGTTGAATAAGGCAGACGTCGTATCACACCCACGTATTGCGTGGAGGAACAAGATGTTGTCCTTCACCGCTTTGACGTCATTTAAACTCTGCGACGAATAGATGCTGTCGACTGTTTTTCCTCTTTCAGGCTTCAGGAGGTATACATTATAGTGAGCCTTGCACAGTGCTGTCAACAGAACAATGAGGTCGACATCCTCTCCAACAACAACAACGTTTTCATATGAAGATGACACCTCGATTGCCGTGTTTATTATTAATGTGTCTGCGTCTTCTGTAGCCTGGATCACTGTGAAGTGCACTTCTTCAAATTTCCGTTTCAAGATGGATATAAAGCGACCTTTGTTTGCATGGTTTGATAGGAAATTTGTCTGTGAGACTGTGGGGTCATGGACTCATCAAACAAAACATCTGCTGTACTTTTTTTTGTGATATTCGCTGTCGTTCTGCGCTTTTAATGCTTTTTTTCTGCAGCGTCTGTAGGGTACCCATCGAAAACAACAACCGCATAAGACTGATAGTGTCTTTGTACACAATTTACGTAACTGTTGCAAATCGAACCAAATGTTTCATTTCGGCTCCAAATAACTCGATGCATGAAGTATCCACCGTCAATTATGTACAGTTTGTTAGGTTCAAAGACAATGTCTGTAACTGGAGAAAAAGCTTTGTAGGTACAGTAGGGATTTCGCTGTTTTTCGCATTCCGGCTTCAGAAAACAAGGACAATGGGTACGGAGCCAACTCATACTGCAGATACTGTTCAAGTTCTTCATCGCTCTGTTTTGCAACACAAAGTCTCTGGAAAATGAGCATTTTCTGAGCTGTCTCCAGGTGGAGTTGCCAGTTACGCATTTCTTTCTGCTTCTATAACCTGCTTGAGTAGAGTCACCATTTTAAAATATTGCACCCAGAGTTTCGCGGTTGGCCCAGCGCTTTCTAGTTTTGTTAGTGATTTTCAAATTTTCCGGTGATTGTTTGAATTAGGTCTTGGTAATGTGTTGAAAAGATCGTGACTTTTATAACAGGTTTCAGCAGGCAGATTAGGTTTCTGTAATTCTGGTTTGCGTTTTGTTTCGTTTTG
The DNA here is from genome assembly GCA_016904865.1 of Pissodes strobi. Classification (NCBI taxonomy): domain Eukaryota; kingdom Metazoa; phylum Arthropoda; class Insecta; order Coleoptera; family Curculionidae; genus Pissodes; species Pissodes strobi. Next base: position 19,147 of record MU188204.1, on the reverse strand, counting down.
CTTATTATGAGTTCCTTATTCCAAAGCGAATAAACTTTAGTTAAAAAATATACCTAGCACAGGCTAGAAATGTGTGTCACACTGCGTGTGTCTTTCTGGTTCATCATAAGCTCAAAATATTACGAGAATTCATAACAAATATATATGTAGATAGATAAAGCAGTTTATAGAACTTAACGAAGTAGGTTGTCATAAATTGAGCTCTTATGTCTAAACGGTCAACTTTAGCGAAAATTTTCATAAAACCTTTTTTATAAGAAATTTTATCTTCTTTAATTTTTCTCCCTACATATTTTTTCGAAAAAGGCATAGTTTTCGAGATATATGCACCGATTTTGGCCGCCATCTTGGAATGATGTCGGCGACGCGCCTGCGGCAAGTGTCGAATTGTGCATTTTATGGATTTTAGTTAGGGACCTCGAAACCTACAAACCTGGAAAGTTTCAAATCTTCCGGACTTTTTTCCAGGTAAGCCCCTTTTTTGATCCCCAATGATTGAACTATAAGGATCGGCCCCAATACTACGAAAGGTAAAGGTCTAGACAGTAAATGCGTTTAATTTTTCAAAAAGTAGATTATCGTCTTTAAAATTAAAAATTTTTGTATGCAGGGTGCACAAAAAGTGCAAAAATTAACAGGGGACTCAAAGGATAAAATAGGTCTTTGGAATAACGAGCAGTAAAAATCCACATCATCATCATCATCATCTTCATATAGCCTCTGTTTTCGTCCGCTGCTGGACATAGGCCTCCTCAAGGTTTTTCCATCTATTTCTATCTTGTGCTGTTTCAACCCAATTCGTCCCAATTCTTTTGATTTCATCTGACCACCGGCACCGGGTGGGAGGTCTACCACGGCTACGTGTGTCACTCCTTGGCCTCCATTCAAGAATCTTTTTCGTCCATCTCCCATCTCGCAATCTTGCCACATGTCCCGTCCATCTCCATTTGAAATTCGCAATGCGTTCAATAACATCATCTAACCGTGATCTTCTACGTATCTCGTCATTTCTTACTCTGTCTCTCAGCGTTAGGCCAAACATTGAAAGTTCCATTTTTCTTTGGGTTATTTTTAATTGTTTTACTGATTTGTAAGAGTAAGGGTTTCGGCCCCGTATGTGAGAACTGGCAATACACACTGGTTGAACGCCCTTCTTTTGATGCTGATGGGCACGTCAGATTTAAAGATGTATCTTAATTTGCCATAGGCAGCCCAGCTCAGGGATAATCTTCTTTGTAACTTAGTCACATGTCTGGTTATCTCTACTTATTTTTATCTCGTGTCCCAGATATGTATATTTGTATGTCAGTTCAATCTCTTCTTGTCCGATATTAATGTTGTCACTAGGTATTTGGTTTGTCATCATTTTGGTTTTGGTTTCGTTAATTTTCATTCTCACCTTCCCTGTTGCTGTAATCATTTCTTCCAGCATGTCTTTAGCTTCTTTTAGGTCATCTGTTATAAACACTATGTCATCCGCAAAGCGAAGGTTATTTAAGAATTCTCCGTCAACTCTTATTCCTTTGCTCTCCCAATTCAACGTTTTAAAAGCATATTCTAATATTGTTGAAAATACTTTTGGTGACATAGTGTCGCCTTGCCTTGCTCCTCTCCTGATGTCAATTTTGTTGGTGGTCTCGTAGAGTTTTATAGTAGCTGATGCATACTCATATATATGCCTGATGATGTTAGAGCAGTGATAACCTATTCTGCATTGCTCCAGCGACTTTAGGATAGCTTCTATATTCACCGTGTCGAAAGCTTTGCAAAAGTCTACAAATATCAATACCAAAGGTCTGTTGTATTCGATGTTTTTTTCAATTAAGGTCTTAAGACATCGTAGGTGGTCATTTTTACTATACACTAAGCGGAACACAGCCTGCTCTCGAGGTTGATAGAAATCGAGTTTTCTTTGCATCCTGTTGGTAAGTATAGGTGTATATAATTTATATAGGTGATTTAGCAGGCTAATGGGTCTTTAATTCTCATGATCAGTGCAATCTCCCATTTTGTGGAAGATTATCATTATGACGTTATTCCATTTTTCAGGGATTTCTTGCTTATGTAGACACAAGTTAAATAGTTTCTATATTTTATTTATTAGTTCTTGTCCCCATTTTTGATTCCTTCTGTTGTCACTCGATCTTCTCCCGCAGTTTTGCTCTTTTTCATCTTGAGCGTGTTTTATTTTGTCTGTCGATATATCCGGAATTTCTTCTGAGCCTTGGTTTACTATTTTTTTTGGTAGATAATTGTCCTGGTTTTCTGTCATTTGGTACTGATGAAGGCAATAGACAATAAGGGAGTGGCACTAGCCACCTTTCTAGACATAGAGGGTGCTTTCAACATCGTTCCAGCCAAATCGCTGGTTAAGGCACTCAAACACAAAGAAATCCCTCCAACCATCTGCAACTGGATCCAAACAAACCTAAAGTATAGGGCAATAACTGCCACCATAGGTGCGGATACGGTTACGGCGCGGGTAGGGAGTGGCTGCCCCCAAGGAGGTACCTATCACCACTACTGTGGGTCATTCTGGAAGATAGTCTACTAGATAAGATGAAAAAATGAACGATACTTCTGCCTATGCTACGCAGACGACTTAGTCATAGTAGTCAGGGGAAGGAACATGGGCTATGTTTCAATGAAGAGGAGGATCTGTCAGTTAATCCGCTGAAAACCACAATAGTCCCATTCACAAAGAAAAGAGCATTAAAGGATCTGAAAAATCCAATGCTCAGCGGAATAATAATTTCCTTTCCAAGGAAGTCAAATACCTAGGTGTCACTTTTGACTAAGGTACAACTTGGGGATCGCATCTTAGCAAGGTCACTCAGAAAGCAAGAATTGCACTGAACAGATGCAGGCGACTTTGCGGAAGAAACTGGGGGCTGAGCCCTGAATTGAATCTCTGGTTGTCCAAAATGGTGGTAAAGCCCATGCTAACCTATGGCTCCATAGCCTGGGGCATAAAGGCCACGCAAACAGGTGCAATCAGGCAACTAGGAGGCGTACAAAGGCTGGCATGTGTGCGTCTCGGGGGCGATGAGAACAACCTCAACAGCATATCCTCAAGGCAAGGACATCAAATATCTCTTCGAAATGTCATCAGACGAATCAACCCCATCCTATGGGTTTGATAGACCCTTCGCAGTAGGAATTGTAGGAAGAGAAGAATGAGAGGGGGGACTCCTATAAAAGCAGACCAAGAATGGTATACCGACCGCACTAAGACCAGTAAAAGGGTGGGAGCCGGGGTCCACGGACCAAGGTCAAATATCTCCATAAATATTGGCAGTCAAGCCACAGTGTTTTATGCAGAGGACGCGGCAATTCAACACTGCGCCATGGAGATAGAGAAATTGAACATTAGAATAAGGAGGGTAGTCATATACTTGGACAGTCAGGCCGCCTTAAAAGCAGTTAGTGCGCATAAGGTCAGATCTAGACTAGTTAAAGAGTGCACAAGTGCCCTTGAAGAGGTCGGTCATAACAATAAGCTCACCACTGCGTGAGTTTCGAGACATGTAGCCCATCAAGGCAACGATGAAGCCGACAAACTTGGAAAACGGGGCGCAAGTAAGGTTACGTTGGGACTTGAGCCCTACTGCGGGATAGCAGGAAGAGTCTTTAAAACGGCAGTTAGAAGCTGGATAGATAAACAATCTCTAAACTGGTGGTTACAAACACCCGGGCAACTACAGGCCAAACAGCTCATAAAACACGGCTCCCCAAAATTCCCGGCAGATCTACGTAAGAGGAGCCGCAAGACGATAAGAATATTAGTGGGTCAACTGACGGGGCACTATAGAATGAACAGACACATGGAAAATATCGGCCTGGCAGATAATAGCCGTTGCAGGTTCTGTCAGGAGGAGGAGGAAACTCCAAAACATGTGTGATGCGAGTGTGAGGCTCTCTGCAGGCTCAGGTATGCAAGGCTAGTTGAGACCAAACCAGAACCTACAAGGTACATGGAGGAGCCGGTACTCCATTTGTGAAGTCTGATTAGGAAGACCAGACTAGATGGGGTCCTCTAAGCATGGTTCCGAGTGCCACAATAAACCTGCATAGGTTGCAGTGGCAGAGGCGGGTATAGTCAAATGTGGCGTAATAAAGATAAAATAATTTAATCGTGATTCTCATAAAGAAGAAAGGGCATTTTCCAAAGTTTGCGTTACTTACAAACCTTATCAACAGCTAGCCCAAACAAATTCAACTAGTTATGGGAAGAAGCCAAATGACATAGAAATATTATAGGTTAATGGTTTATTTACCTCAATTACATAATACTATTATATTCAACATTGGGGTTACCTAAGAGATTTAAACTGCTGTTCACTTGAAACGTCTACGGAGAATTTTCAGCATTGCATTTAGCATGGTGATTTACAAAAAATATTTTTTCTCAAATTTTGTAAAAATTGTTGCCATTTGTTTACTATCCTATACACACAAATTATGCACAATATTAGAAGCTATCGGCAGCCTAGTTGATAGGTCCTGAAATGTGCTCTAATAGTTTGAAAATCTGATTTAAAAATCCTTTTTACTTTTGGAGATACGTGCATTAAAAACAAGACTAAACATTATTCGTAAGTGTTCGAACTGAACAGCAGTTTTGTTTGAAGTATTTTAGTGTGGCGGTTTGATTTGTCAAGTATTGTTTATAATCTACAAATTTTGCAAGTAACGGTTCCCCTCGTTCAAAGTACCTAAACTACTTGCACTTGCAATAAATATTTTGACTAAACACCTTAGCCCACGCTCAAAACAATCCACGTCTTTGATGCTGGTAGCACAAAGCGTTTTAGGCAAACAAATGTATTTTTACAGACTTTATATGCAGCTTTGTTTATCGATTAGAAAATAAATTTATTTGATTTGTACCCCCTAATTAGGTACAAAAAAAAGAGATTCTATGTTTTTATGTGCCCGCTCCGTGTAGTACGAACAGAATTGGCGCATTGAGTATTGGTTTTGTTGTGATAAGATTTCGTTCAGCAGCTAATTTTTAAATTTAAATAATATAAAACCAAAAATGTTGCTAATATTTATGAGCAGAAACTGCATCGCACTAGTCCAATTTCGTCACAGTTCATGCATTTCAGGGCCACGAATTCCGCGGTGAAATGGTTCCTATGGACAGACTTTTTGCTTCCATTGCAGATACCGCAGGGTAGAAGGCGGAATCCTCCGCAGGCCTGGCATGTATTGCATACATCTGGATTCTGCAAATGAATTATCAATGCTTAAATATTGTAGTTAGCATAGAAAATATCAGGGTTGGAAAAAATGGGGGGTTTGGAGGTAACAGTTGTTAGTGCTCAAATATTTTAATTTATGTCATAAGTAGATGAAAACGAAAAAAAAAAACAAGTCATAATATCACAAATTTTCAATATCGCGTTTAAAATAAAACCTTCATCATTTTTGGCCATCAACAAATAACTATTATGTTTGATTGTTAAATATTATATCTTACCTTGTACGCCTTCAAAATTTTCCTTAATTCTCCAGACTCATTCAGCCTTTCTATTGTTTCTGCATCCTACAAAAAAAAATTAGATAAATATTTGATATCATACATCAAATAGATATCAGCATGAATTTTCATACGCTGAAGATTCAATAAGGATATCTGAAGAAAGAAACTTTTAGTTTGTTGCTTTCTATAGAAGAGAAATAAATAAAACTTATACATTTCGAGTTTAAGGTCTATGTACAGGGTGTCCCAACGATAGAGTAAAGTAAGTTTTTGCTTAACTGATACTATTTATATCAAAATCGTATCCGCCATAGGGTAAGGTAGCAAAATGAGCATATTTTAAAAATATTGGAAATCATACAGGGTGCGTCACAAAAGTGGGGCAGCAAAAATTAAGATTTTTTTAAATGGAACACCCTGTATTTGATTTTATTTTTGAGTTCTATGTATTAATACAAACGTTTTTTGTCATATAAAACATGAGCTGAAATTTGATAGTTTTTGAAATATTCGGATTTAACGATAAAAATTAGCATTTTTATGGTGTTGATAAATGGGCAGTTTCTCCGTCACTTCAGAATTGCAAACTGCCATATTTGGCAGGAGGAGGGACTAGTACTACAGTAATGTTTAGCCTGCGCAATATTCGTAATTTGGTCCACAGGGTGTTTATTATAAGCATCCAAATTCGCAAATCTTTAAATAAAGGAATCTAATTTTTTTTTAATGGCACACCCCATATATTTTTATTTTATTTTATTCAGGATTGAATAGCCTCTCATTTTTGCCAAATATGTCCTATACCTATCTTTATTAGTTATCGAGAAATTTCGATTTTTCAAATTGCTACGTTATATTCGGTATCACAACATTGTATGGATCGCGGTAGCCATGAAAAACAATAGCTAAGATAAACAAAAAAAATCATGTGTCAAAATAAAACGCTTAGAATCGTGAATTTTAAGCTTTTATTCAATATTAATTAAGTTTTTATTTAATATTAAGTCTTAATAAATGTTCAAATATATGTTCAATAATAAATGTTCAATATTAATTAAGTTTTTATTCAATATTACGTCTTAATAAATGTTCAAATAGACGGCCTTCTTGTTGAATACACATATTTATCCTTTTTTGTATGTTGTATCTCACTTCCGACAACATAGGAGGTGTCGCTGTTCGACAAACTTTTCGAATTCTGTTCTTCATATCTTCCCTGGTGGTTGGTTTATTGACATATACCCGGTCTTTTATGTATCCCCATAAGAAAAAGTCTAACGGAGTTAAATGGAATGACCTTGGTGGCCACGAAATAAAGCCTCCACGCCCAATCCATTTTTCTGGGTATTGCCGATTCAAGAAATCCCGGACCTCGCGATGGAAATGTGGAGGTGCTCCATCATGTTGCAACCACATATTTTGGCGTTCGTTTAAATTAACATCTTCAAGTAACTGAGGCAATTCTTCACATAAGAAATATAAATAGCTGCGGCCCGATAAAGGCTCATCAAGAAAATAGGGACCGATAATTTGGTTATGAAGGATACCACACCACGCATGTATTGACCAGTGACCTTGATTTTGAACTTCCCGTAGCCAAAAAGGATTTTCAGTGGCATAATAGTGCATATTTTGCCGATTTACAGCCCCATTGCTTCTGAACGTCGCCTCATCGGAAAACAAAACATTGGACAAAAAATTGTTATTTGACTGCAGTTGTTGATTAATAATATTCAAAAATTGAATTCGTCTTTCAAAATCTTCTTGATGAAGCGCAATATGATATGGATGGTATTTATACTCGTTTGTTGTTCGATTCACAGTTGATTTGGAGGTATTGCATAAAGTCGCTAACGTCCTACTACTTACTTCCGGATTTTCTTGAATATTTAATAATATTTCAAATTCCTTTTCTCCATTGGTTGTGTGTTTGTTAACAACTTCACGCTTAAGGTATTTAACACTACCGCTGGAATCAAATCTCTCCATCACATTTCGAAAACCGTTAGTAGTAGGTATCCGACGTTCAGGATACTTCATTCTGTAAATTCTTTCGGCCAACAGAGGGTTTTTTTCAGCCTCGCCTAACACGTAGATCATATCAATCAACTTATTTAAAGGATAATCCATGTCCAATACAAAAATATCGAAATGAAGACGAAACATGCAAGGTAAAGTTTTAATTCACGACAATAATTATTATTATGCGTTTTATTTTGACACATGAATTTTTTGTTTATCATAGACATTGGTTTTCATGGCTACCGCGATCCATACAATGTTGTGGTACCGAATCTAACGTAGCAATTTGAAAAAATCGAAATTTCTCGATAACTATTAAAGATAGGTATAGGACATATTTAGCAAAAATGAGAGGTTATTTAATCCTGAATAAAATAAAATAAAAATATATGGGGTGTGCCATTTAAAAAAAATGAGATTCCTTTATTTAAAGATTTGCGAATTTGGATGCTTATAATAAACACCCTGTGGAACAAATTACGAATATTCCGCAGGCTAAATATTACTATAGTACTAGTCCTTCCTCCTGCCAAATATGGGAGTTCGCAATTCTGAAGTGACGGAGAAACTGCCCATTTATCAACACCATGAAAATGCTAATTTTCATCGTTAAATCCGAATATTTCAAAAACTATCAAATTTCAGCTCATGTTTTATATGACAAAAAACGTTTGTATTAATACATAGAACTCAAAAATAAAATTAAATACAGGGTGTTCCATTTAAAAAAATCTTACTTTTTGATGCCCTACTTTTGTGACGCACCCTGTATGATTTCCAATATTTTTAAAATATGCGCATTTTGCAACCTTACCCTATAGCGGATACGATTTTGACACAAATAGTATCAGTTAAGCAAAAACTTACTTTACTCTATCGTTGGGACACCCTGTACAGAGTGGCCCGTTTAAGAGGGGCCTATACCTTATCTCGAAAACTACGGGGGTTGGAAGAAAAATGTAAATACAAAAGTTGTACCTAGTAAAATGATCTTTATTTTTTTTGTATTTTTTTAATCGTCACTTTTTTATATACAGGATGGTCAAAGAAAGTTACACTTTTTTAAATGAAACACCCTATATTTTCTTACATTTTTGGATTCTACTTAAAATTCTAAGCATATTTGATGTATGATGTTATACCTCTAGAGTTAGTAGTTTCACAGATATAAACAGTTGAAAATCGGTAGTTTGACTACTTTTCACCTTGGTAGCAAGAAGACCATTAGAGATGGAGTAAAACTAATTTCACATTCCTATCTTAACTTTTCAAGAGCTATTTGACGGTACTAATTGGCAGGTGGTACCGTGGGTACTAAATCTGGTACCTCGATAGGTACCATCAGTTAGCACCATCAGATAGCCCTTGGAAAGTTAAGATAGGAATGTGGAATTCATTTTACTCCATCTTTAATGGTCTTCCTGCTACCAAGGTGAAAAGTAGCCAAAGTACCGATTTTCAACTGTTTATAGCTGTGAAACTACTAACTCTAGATGTATAACACCATACAACAAATATGCTTAGAATTTTAAGTAGAATCCAAAAATGTAATAAAATATAGGGTGTTTCATTTAAAAAAGTGTAACTTTCTTTGACCATCCTGTATATAAAAAAGTGACGATTAAAACAATACAAAAAAAAATAAAGATAAATTTATTAGGAATAACTTTTGTATTTAATTTTTTTTTCCAACCCCCGTAGTTTTCGAGATAAGGTATAGGCCCCTCTTAAACGGGCCACCCTGTACCTATTTACTTTTTGGAAACTTTACACAAATTAGTGAAAACCAATATAACGGCCTCAAAATTTAACAATAAATGGTGCAATTTTTTATAAATTTAATACCTTGCCTATTGAATCTAAGAAATACGTGATAACTGATACCTTGACTAAGCATTGGTTGTATAGTAATGAAGGAAGTACTAATCAGCTAAATATCTCATGAAATAATTCTGATAATGACACAATAGGAGACTCACATATAATTTTTTATATATAACATTCAATTTAACGTGTCTAAAAAGAGAAATTAAAGCAAATACTATAATTTTATTAGAATAAACCCTCTATCTTTATTTCTTGGTCTGATGGACCCCAGGTGACATATTTCAAGTTAATATGGCATTGTATTAATGACATTCTGACCGAAACCAATAATCCTCTTTACAGTTTGGCAGATGACAGTACTCTTGTCACCCAATTTAGATCAGAAATAAATTTACCAGGGACTGAGATATATCACAGCAGACAGGAGCAGATTACAGGAATTAATCAAGATCTGGAGAGCAAAAACCCAAGTGGCCACGTTTACCAAGAAAGCCAATACGGCGGGCCTTGACATCATTATGGCAGGATCGACCATTCCTTCATCCTCGTCAATTGTACTACTGGGTATCTCGGTCAACAGCAATACCTGTGTGAAGATGGCAGCCCAAGCTAGCAGACCAAATTGACGGAAATACCCGAACTAGTCGATATTGTGTATACACTGCTCAAACAAGAGTATTACTGTATGACCATAAGCAACCAGACGCGATAAAAATATTTTATGGATTTAAAGTTTCAAAAACCTTTTATGAGGGCCAAAGCTACCCTCCACTTACTTAACTCGATTTCTGGGCCGAGTAATAGCGCCAGTTCTGTTTATCTTTTCATTTAAAAAAAACTACTCATACTGTCAAATCGAAACTTACAAGAAACAATCAAGAGCTCAAAAGCTGCCCTCCCGAACAAAAACATTTACTTAACTCGATTTCTAGGCCGAGTAATAGCGCCAGTTTTGCTTATTTTTACATTTAAGAAAAACTACTCATACAGTCAAATCAAAACTTACAAGAAACAATTAAGAGCTCAAAAGCTGCCCTCCTGCACAAAAACATTTATTAACTCGATTTCTGGGCCGAGTAATAGCGCCAGTTTTGCTTATTTTTACATTAAAAAAAAACTGCTTATACTGTCAAATCGAAACTTACAAGAAACAATTAAGAGCTCAAAAGCTGCCCTCCTGAACAAAAACATTCACTTAACTCGACTTCTGGGCCGAGTAATAGCGCCAGTTTTGCTTATTTTTACATTAAAAAAAAAACTACTCATACTGTCAAATCGAAACT
>MU188203.1:53787-65523 GCA_016904865.1 Pissodes strobi | reverse complement strand
CATTGGGCATTTTAAGAGAGACTGTCGAGTACAACTACGACCTACAGCTCCATCCAGAGACAACAGCAGTTCAAAGCCAAGTCAGGAAGAGTTGAAACAATATAACTTTAAGGCTAAGCACAGGGAAGGAAGATGGCATAGTAATACAGATGCTATATCCAGAAGGTCATGTGAGGATAATTATAAACATCGCCAAAGAATTGACCAACGAGAAGGAATCACTCCCATTAGGCGAATCAAGTTTAAGGTTGATCAGTAGTGGACCACAGAGCAACTGAAGAAGGATCAGCTTGAGGATAATGAAATAGCACTGGTACTAAAAGCTAAGGAAGAACGTCAACCAAGACCAAGCTGGAGAGATATTTCAACTAAGGGATCTACTTTTAAATCTCTGTGGGCTCAGTGGGACTCCCTGGTAGTTGAAAATGGACTTCTTAAACGAGCCTGGGAAAGCGCCGATGGCAAAGTAGTGAAGACGCAGTTAGTGGTACCAAGGAAGAGGGTATCGGAAGTTTTGGACGAAGTACATAATAGAAAGTTTGGTGCTCATCTCGGAGTTAACGGAATGATTGACAAGATCCGCGACAGATTTTACTGGGTCAACTACTGCCAGGATGTGAAATCATGGTGCCGACAGTTTTCAACCTGTGCCTCAAGTCAAGGATCCCAGACAAGATCCAGTGGGAAGATGAAACAGAATGATGTGGGACTACCGTTTGAACGTCTCGCCAGTGACCGAACGAAGGCTCGATATGATCTCCAAGCTAACTCTAGGGGATTTCGGATGAACGATAAAGTCTGGTTATATAACCCGCAAAGGAAGACAGGAAGATCTCTCAAGCTAACACCAGTAGGGAAGGACCCTATACGGTCATCAAAAGAATTAATGACGTTGTGTATAGAATTCAGCGTAGCCCCAGAAGCAAACTGAAAGTTGTCCACCTCGACAGGTTGAAAGCATATCACGGACATGAAGTAGCTGATCGGGACGATCAGAATTAAGAGAGAGGCAATGTTACGGCTAGCCTAACAACCATCCGAACGTTTTTGTGCTACCCTATAAAAGTAGCCGCCGCCGTGCCGCTCGCTTCCCTGTCTGTATGACTCATCGCCCGGCCGGTCGCGAAGTTTCAGGATCGCTGGAATTGTCTCGATTGCCTCGTCGAGATCATATAGAGTGGCCTCGGAATACTTCCCGAATATTCGTGATGGATTGGAGATTATATATAAGCAGACCTAAGGCGAATGTTAGTCAGTGGGTTAGTTAGTTCAGTTCAGTTAATCATTGAGTGTTGAATAGATATTAGTTGTAAAGTTATAAGAGTAGTTTAGAGTGTTAAATTGTATACAGTGGTAGTAAATAAAGAAACTATTAGTTGAAAATAGCAAAGTTGTAATTCTGTTAAGAACCCACGGGAAAAACGTAACAATAGGATTATGGAATTTCCAATAAAGTATTCTTTAGGAATATTTCAGGATATTTTAAAGATATTGGAAATATTGAAAATATTTATTCAAAACAGAGATTGAGACAGAGATACTTAAAAATTAAACGTTTGAACCAAATTATCAAATTCACACCAAAATATACAAAGAGGGCATTGCTCAAATTAAGAAATACGGAGAGAAATACGAATTAAAAACATAGATTCGGGAACAAGCTACAGAAAACCACACGCAAATCGAACAAGACCACACGCAATCGAACGAGACCAGTAAAAAATTAATACTGCGAGTAGACAAGGTCCCTAAAATAGTTTAGGCGCTTATTTTTCTTCGATATAATTTTGATAATTTACCTCATTATCATCATCGATATTATCAGCATTATTAATGCCTTTATGACATCAAATTCCTCCATATCTTCTTCAACAATCTGTTTATATTCACGACCTTCTGTATTATAGACAGAAATTAAAATTGATCTGTTGTCACTTTCTAATTTCTAATCTAAAGTTTTCGTTGTGAGAGACTTACGTAGAATAATTTAGCTGCTCTGTCACTGGCAAGCCTGTTCAAAAGCGTTTCCACTAGGAAACGGGGTTTTCAGGGCTACTTTTCCACATAAAATCTTGCCAAACAATTTTCCGCTTCTACAAGGGTAATTTGCAATTTCGCCAATAATACCTGAAGTCTACTTATTCTATGCCTAAAATAATTTAACTTTCATCTAGCTCAACCCCTTGTGATCTTGGATTAACTAATTCTACGGCATAATGTATAGGTTTAATGACGAATGATTTTGTTTAATTGATTAACTTTATCATTGCAGATTTTTCTCTTTCCTTAAGTGGGGAAAATGGGTAAAGTTTGTACTGTTTCATCTTTTTAATTAAGTTTGCCATTTGACCCCAAAATACCTCATCATCTAAGACCCATTGCCTTAAAGATTTATTAATAATTTGTACTGTTTTTGGTGAACAGTAATTCCCTGCAAAGTTAGTTACCTTGGTGTTGTAAGTATTTTTTAAACATTCCAAAATCGAGGACCAACGAGCAACTGATTGGCGCGTGCTTTCGGCTCTATTAATGTTTTCAGTTTGTTTCTTTAGTAATAATTCGTATATAATTTATTTTAGTTTAGCTTCTTTCGCAATGTCTATTACTTTATCAATTACAGTCGAAATACTATTAATTTTAAACATATTTTATCATCACGATTTTATTAATTAAAAAAGTATATGTGCTTCACCCTCGGCTTCACCTTTATAAGCACACAACTCTCAACACGACTGAAGTGAAACTTCTGAAAGAGTTATTGAGTATTGAGTTTTTATTTTTTTAAGCTTTTTTTCCCCCATCTTTGGTCCCCGGTTTCAACACTTTTTTTTTATTATTTTTTTTGCTTTGTTTGAACTTTCCCAATAATCATTTACTTTTTTAAAATTTTTTCCCATTTTCGAAAAATTATGGGTATCCGAGGGGGTTGGGAGCATGGGAGTATAATTCCCTCCTCCACTGATGGTCATGTATTGTGATACGGGGTCGTCACTTGTCAGGCTCCGTTGCAGAGATATCTGCAAAAAACGGCTTTTCCCCAAACTTTCCCCTTAAGTTAGAGCCCCCCCCCCCAATATGGTCAAAGGTAGCACCCATGAAGCGCACCTACCATAAAAATTTCGACCCGTAGCTCTTCCCGTTCTCCAGAAATTAATTATTTTAGTTTTTCCTTCTCCCCGGTCTCCTGGCCGAAGGGGGCCAGTTTTCGACCAGGATTCTCATTTTACCCCGGCTACATGTACTGAAAATTTCAGCCTTCTAGCTAGCTATACTGGAACATGCTTCATTAAAATGCTTCACTTTGATTTCCGTTTCATTTGATTTTCATTTTTTCGGACTTACCTACCCTCGCTAAAGAAGCTTCACTTCAAAAGTATGGATAAATTTGTACACTTTTATTCAGGCTCCTTTAATATATATTTTTATTGTTTCCAATATTTCCGTTAGGCTTTTGGAAATTTCTTATATTTTGATTTTCATGGAAATATTTCTTGCGAACATATTTTCACCTACAGCCCTAGTCTATAATAATGGGTTTTAACACTTGGGATTTGTTTGGTTGTTTCCGAGGTTGTTTCTTTTTAAGTTTGAAAAATAATATCCTAATTTTGTTTTTACGTAGTGTATTGACCCCCCGTCGCGGTTTTAGCACCCTGAAAAATTTAATTAACACATTTATGTACCATTTGGAATATTTTTTAGTTTTGTAGTGACTTTAAATAAATAAAAACAATATTTTAAATGACATGAAGTCACCTAATTTTCAAACCTTATTTCGCCGTAGTATTTTCGTACAATTGAAAAGTTCTACATCTAGTAATTAAGATGATATACCTCTCAAGGGCAACATAGTTTGGCAAATATAATAAATCTGATATTTTATGGTAGAGGAAGTTTACATAACCTGATACTTCCTTTGGTGTATTTTTAAGGTAACCTAATTCATATTTGTTAACCCACATATTGCCAACTGTTTTTGTTTACTAAGAAAAGCAGGCGCTTATTGCCTTATTTTCCACTTTTATGAAGTTATGAAGTAGTTGAGGGAATTCGCTGTAATTTAATAAACTAGATGATGTGTCATTATTTTTAAACCAGCTAAACTTAAATACATAAATACTATGATTACAATGTGCAATAATTTATTATAAAATGTATTTTCCTTATTCCCTTCATCAGTTATATGTATTTCTGAAGGAACCTCTGCTGAAGATTCACTTATTTATACTACAAGATTGCCAACTGAGTTTTACCTCGAAAGCGCCAAACTTATAAACTCGATGATATTGGTTTACTAACCCAAACTATCCCAAACTAACCAAAACTAACCTAAACTAAACACGAGAGAAGCAGTAGGGCCCTTACCTCGGCCCTTACCATCCGTATAGTATACAATGATTTCCTACCTGATTTTATATCTAATTTCTTGATTATTATGGAACTTTTTAAATTTTTTTGGGAGGTTTCTGCCTCGATTTTGCTTCCACATTAATAGAGATATCTTTTCTTCCAATGGAAATATTACTTGCTAATAACTCAATATAAACTTCAGCGAGATCTTCAGCTTGAGCTTCGGGTTCTGTCGAATTCTCACAAATACCTACTTATGTATTTTTAACAGATGATTGGCCCATAGTGCACAGAGTGGCAAAAGTTCCGAATAATAAGTGTCTCATGATCGACCATTGGCCCAAATTTTTCGGTATTGATCACATATTGATTTTTTGACTATATATATTTTTGTTAAGAAGGAAGTGGTGTCAGATTATGCGGTCGCGTCAATTGTGGCAAAGAAAATAATAGCTACGCAATGGAAAACGCATAACAAGCTTTTAACGAATTTCCGCCAGAGCGCGAGATCTCCGAAATTTGCTCTTGGAGATTCCAAATTTTTCTTGACGGTCCTCGTAACTCGAGGGGCCAACCGCTGATGGTATTTTGGTGTACACTAGCTTGGTATTTTTGGAACTATTTCGGTATTTTTTGGTAATATTAGGTATTATCTGGTAATATTTGGTATTATCTGGTAATATTTGGTATTATATGGTAATATTTGGTATTATCTGGTAATATTTGGTATTATATGGTATTTTGTCTGGTATTATTGGTATTTTGAGTGGTATTTTATGGTATTTCTTGTACAATTATCTAATATGAGCATGCGCAATAACTATGCATAATTCACAAGGCACATGTCGCAACGTCGCAATTACCTGTTCGATGTCCTAAACAGTGTTGCCAAATGCCCGATAATTATCGGAATCTACCATAATTTTTGCTTGATCCTGATAATCGATAACTGCCCACTATCCAATGCTTAATTTTAAAAAGTAATATATGCAAGAAGCTATATTCGGAAAAAATTCCAATGGTGATAATAATAATAATAATAATAATAATAATAATAATAAGCTCTTTATTTCCAACAGGCAAACGCCCAATTACAGGAAATTCACATACAAATTAAGAGCAAGTAATTCACAAAAATATTGTTATACAAAGAAAAATAATAAAAGATAAAATAAATAAGAGTTATAATTAAAATAAACTAGCAAATTAAACTAAGACTAAATATAAAGAATGTAGAGGAACCTTGAGAGGAACGAAACGGATCAAGAACTTTACGAATAACGCAAAGTAAGTTAGGGAAACTAAGAAAAAAACAAAATAATCCAAAATAAGAAGTGACAAAGAAGAAAGAAATGAAAACAAGGGAAATACAGATGAAAAATGAAGATGAAGAATGCGGAGATACAGTTAAAGTGGGAAACCCGAGGAGAAACCAGACGCCTCACGCAGATGTTTCAGAACGTTAGTTAGACAGGCTGCTGGTCTGTATATGAGAGGCGTTTGATACAAGATTGAAATTTTTGCACATGTTGTGAATGGGGCACTGGTATAGAACATTAGATCTCGCCAATCTCAGACTGAACGCGGGTTGTTGTCTAGCTGCTAAACGCTGTACATGAAATGTTATACTTTCCAAAAGAAAGGGACAATCGATCACATCATGGAGAAACTTATAAAGGAATATCAGCGATTGTGAGTATCTGCGCGCAGACAGCGACAGTTTCCTGAATCTAGACAACAAAAGGTTACGATCAAACCCTCGGTCTGGGTAAATATCGTCCTCTCTGAATATAAAATATGTGAGAAATCGCCTCTGCACAGCCTCCAACTAATCAATGTGGCAATAATACCACGGTCACCATACAAGTGACCCATAATCCACCCTTGGTCTGACGAAGGAGTAATAAAGCAGTTTGATAACAAAGATGTTGGTAAAATTTCTGCAGGATAATCTCGAATATTTTGGAGAAGTTACATGGAGATAGGACGATAATTCTCAATAACTATTGGATCGCCCTTCTTATGCATGGGACAGACTATTGCAACCTTTCAGGTTTCGGGAAACATGCCCATTTCCAGGATCAAATTGAAGATATGACACAGGGGCTCGCACAAAACGATGGAACAGTCTCTAACAATAAAGTGGGATGCCGTCTGGGCCAGGGGTGATCTTGTTTTAAAGTTATTTGCTTGCTACAACTATATCATCAGTAGTTATTGGTGGAACGTCGATGCTATCGGAATACTGCATTAACGGATCAATATTTGCAGGCTGGTGGGAATCTTTGTACGCACTTTAAAAATAGTTGGAAAAAGCCGAAACGACACGTTGGGGTCCGTGGTAAGAGTGATTAGTGTCTTTCACAGTGGCTGGAATGCGGGATTGAGCTATCTTGCTTTGAATAAAAGACCAAAAGTTTGATGGATCAGAAGTTATGCTTGTTGTATGTAGGGTTGGGTAAATTTCAGTTTTTACATGTTTTTAAAATTGCATGTTGAAAATTTCAGGAAATATTTGAAATTTATTTGAAATTATTGAAATATATGAAATATAGAAATTTTCATGAATTGTTGAAAATTTCAAGAAATTTATTTGAAATATATAAGAAAGAGAAGTTCTTCTGAATTTTTACAGAACTTATAAAATCTATTACCTTTGTTCAAAAGCCTAATTTTCCACATGAAGAATAATTAAAGAAAAAAAAATTGATTTTTTTGAATAGAAAGAATAAACAGATTATTTTAACATAATAAACATTTAAAAAAAAAACAACAATTTTTAGTTAAATATGGCAATACGAGGTCAAATAATAAGTGCTTTCTCTTAGACGTCAGTCGTCACTCATCTCACTCTCCTCTTCTTGGTCATTAATGTCATCGTCTTCCATCTCTACCCCTACCGCCACCAAATCTGATGAACTTTCTTCTTCCATATCATCAGATTCATCCTCATCGATAATATGGACATTTGCTTGTGCTGTTTTCAGCATTGGCGTTGGGCCAATTCTTTTATCTCTTATCTACTATTAGCATTTTTTAGAATAAATATTTACATGTTGGCAAATTAAAAGAGAAAAAAAATCGTATATTGTATGTTGTATGGAATGAAGTTTAAAATAAAATAGGTACCTACCTAACTCTAATTTTGAGTCATCTCCTTGACTTTCAATCCTTTTTAGAAGCCGATAATTATGGAAGACAAAACTTGGTTTTATAACCTGTGAACTCTTCCAAAAGTACTGTAGATGCTGAAGAGGTAGGCATGGAATTGATTATTATTGCCACTTCTGCCAATTCTTTGCAATTAATGCTTCCAATCAATACCGACTTTGTAAAGGTGTTATTGATCCAATGCGTTACTCTGCAGTGCCCTCGATGACGACTAATGGGCGGAGACGGAGTGGGGCTGTAACGCCAAGCGGCCGACGCGACGCAACGCGAAATTTTCAGTGAAATTATTGAAAATTCCACTGAAATGGATGAAAACTTCATTGAAATTTCAGTACAAATTATGAAATCTTAGGGAATTTACGAGTTGAAACTTTCAAATGAATTTTTCAATTTTTCACTGAAATTTCATTTTTCAAGGAGAGTGAAATATTTCACTTTCGAAAATTTCAAAAAAAAAAATTTCGTTTGAAATATTCAAACGGCACAACCCTAGTTGTATGTTGAGCAAGAGCAACTGCTGCGGTGTATACAGTTTTTTGTTGCGAAATAGCGCACCAAGCTTCTGGGAGGCTGATTTTGCGATGTTAACAACGTGGTCATGCCAGGACATATTGCTGTTGACCGAGACACCCAGCAGTCCGATTGACGAGGGTGAAGGAATGGTCTGCTTGGGTCTTTGCTGCATTGAACTGGACCAAATTTCTGTCGCCCCAAATTTGAACTTTCTCTAGGTCTTGATTAATTGCTGTAATCTGCTCCTGTCTGTGGTGCTAAGTCTGAGTCACTGGTAAATGTTTTCTGATCTAAATTGGGAGACAAGGGTACTGTCATCTGCAAAACTGTAAACAGGATTTTTCGTTTCGGTCAGCAGGTCGTTAATATAGATGAGGAACAGAGTTGGTGAAAGAATTGCGCCCTGAGGCACGCCCGCGTAATTAAATTAATTAGGTATTATTAGGTAATATTTGGTAATATTTGGTATTATTAGGTATTATTTGGTATTATTTGGTATTTTTTGGTATTATTTGGTATTATTTGGCAACTTTTACGATATTTGGTATTTTTTTTATATTAAATTGGTATTTTCTGGTATTTTTGGTATTTTGTTTTGGTATTTTTGGTATTATTTGTCAAATATGGTATTTTAGTGTACAAATTCTAGTCAGCGGTTAACCCCTCGTCGTAACTGCATTAAAACAAAATTTTTAGCAAAACTCGAAAAATGATGTAGAAAGGGTAACAGGGTTATTAATTTATTTTGTCTATTTTTTTACGTTAAAATATTAATTCGTTTATGACATCTTTTTACTTTTGAAGACATAAATTTAATATGTTTTTCTAATTTGATTTTTCTTGGTGTCATTTGGGTATCAGCTCGGGTATCAGGCATTTGAGTAATATCATCGATAACTCTTTCGTTTTCGTGGTCTAAACCACTGTCGAACCTAGGTCGTTTCCTGGCAAACTCGTCTGTTGTGGAACTGAGTGAGAGAAGATCATGTTCGCGCCCTGAATACGTTTTCTTCGGAATGTTAACGCTCAATAATTCTTGTTGATCATAATTCTCGTTGAACTTTTTTGGGACGGCGTTAGGTTTTAAATAATGTTTTTTTTTCCGATTTGTAGTCTTGGTTAGTAAAATGTTTGTCACAAATATGTTTCTTTTTAAGTGTCTCAGCGTCTAACCCAAGCAAACTTGTGTTTCCTAAAATGACCAGTCTCGAACAATTATTTAAATAACGAAACAAGGATAAAAATTAAAATGGGTATTAAATAAACTCAAAGAAAGAATACTTTATCCATAAAATAAAACTATCTACCTACGCAAAAATAAACAAAAATCGAATTTTTCGCATCTAAATACTAAACTAATAAAGCTCCAGTTTAAGTACAGGGTGTCCCAATTTCGAGCCTCATCATTAGGATCTCGGAAACTAGAAGACATAAGAGGTCGGTTTAAATGGAGGCAAAGTTGCGCAATTTGATGCTGATCAAAATGCCACCTTAAAAGTAAAAAAAATCCGAATACTTCCGAAGATATTTAGAAAAAAACCAAATATTCGCGATTTAATTTTTATTTTTTTATGACTCTATTTGAATAGATATAGCAAAATACATTTCACATTCTTATTGCTACTTTTTCTGTTCTACAGATGGTATTATCAGATTTTCAAACCGACGTTTCGTCTTTGAGCTGCCATCATCATTTTTGTTTTTTTAAATACGGCCCTGGATTTTTTATTACGGATTTTAAGTGCTTCTAAAGTCTCAAAACCAATACCACACTTGTTCGAAAAATTCATATTAATGTCATTTTTCATAAGAACTCATGTGTTAGAGAGAGACAGAAAACATATTTTTGGTGAAATCTTAACAGTAAATCGTTAAAATGTTTGTTTTCGAATAAGTGCAATATATCATTCGTTCTGGCACATCAGATTCTCTTAAAAACTGATATAAATGAGCTACTATCTTCTGTCTCTCTCTAACACATGAGTTCTTATGGAAAATGCCCTTAATACGAATTTTTCCAATAAGTGCGATACATCATTGGTTTTGAGACCTTATATGCTCTTAAAATCCATAATAAAAAATCCAGAACCGTATTTAAAAAAAACAAAGTTAATGATGACAGCTCGACGAAACGTCGGTTTGAAAATCTGATAACACCGTTTTGTAGAACAGAAAAAGTAACAATGAGAATGTGAAATTTATTTTGTTATATCTATGCAAATAGAATCGTAAAAAATAAAAATTAAATCGCAAATATTCGTTTTTTTCCAAAAATCTTCGGATGTATTTGGAATTTTTAAACTTGTAAGGTGGCATTTCGATCAGCATCAAATTGCGCAACTTTGCCTCCATTTAACCGACCTCGTATCTCTTCTAGTTTCCGAGACCCCAATGATGAGGCTCGAATTTGGGACACCCTGTACACTTCAGCATCGAAGACTAAACGATTCAATTCCAGAAAAATTAAAAAATAATAAAATTAACTTCATGAAGGAATTTTAAATAATTTTTCGGGATTTGGATTTATAAATTTGGTAGGACGCCATTTTGTTCGGGAAAGTGACAGAGATTATAAACTTTTAGGACATATCTAATTAATCTTTCATCAAAAGAGTGCGAAATTTGATATTTTCTACTGTAATCGTAGGAAAATTATTTTTTCCTACGAAATAATATCGTTACTTTCTACACAAAAGTAGCAAAACACCCTTCCAAAGAACATCATGTCCAAATGTGAAGCAAAAATTTAAGTTAGACAAAAAAAGGGAAGAAAAAAAGCAAGCAATTAAAGAACTATAAAAGTGGCAGATGCCCTTTTATTTAAAACAAGTATAAAATAATTTTTATATGCTCGGTTAATGTAATCAAAAAATATATTTCCGTAATTAAAGAGGTAACGATTAAGTATGTAACAATATATTGTTACGGCTAACCTAACAACCATCCGAACGTTTTTGTGCTACCCTATTCAACTAGCCGCCGTGCCCCTCGCTTCTTTGTCTGTATGAGTCATCACCCGGCCGGCTGCGAACAGGATCGCTGGAATTATCTCGATGGCCTCGTCGAGATCGTATAGAGTGGCTCGGAATACTTCCCGAATATTCGTGATAGATTTAAGATTATATATAAGCAGACCTAAGGCGAATGTTAGTCAGTCGGTTAGTCAGGTTAGTTCAGTTAATCATTGAGTGTTGAATAGATATTAGTGGTAAAGTTATAAGACTAGTTTAGTGAGTTAAATTGTATACAGTGGTAGTGAATAAAGAGAGTATTAGTTGAAAATAGCAAAGTTGTAATTCTGTTAAGAACCCACGGAAAAAACGTAACATTTGGTGTCAGAAGTTGGATTGTGAAGGGACCGGACTTGCGAAGTATTTTTCGAGGAAAGAAGTACAAGTACGTCAACGAGACCGTTTGATTGGTGGATTCTGGTAAAATTTTATAACATTCTATGGTCAATACAAGGCAACAAACGGCGGAAATGGAGCAAATAAATAAAATGTTGGCCGATTTTATGGATAATTTAAACGCTGATCGGGAAGAGGAAGAACGTAAAAAGCAGATAGAACAGGAGCGGCTTCAGAAAATTTTTCAAGATCAAGAAGACAAAAGGCAAGCAGAACAGGACCGGCTTCAGAAAATTTTACAAGACCAGGAAGACAAAAGGCAAGCTGAACGGGAGGACGATGAACGTAGAAGGCA
>MU188203.1:15637-29874 GCA_016904865.1 Pissodes strobi | reverse complement strand
AATATCCCCAATTACCGAGAAGCTTTAATAATCCATAATAGGAAAGATCGAACTTTTCTCGTTAAGATTTTAATCGCGAGTGAGCACCTGGTTGACCCACAAAAAAATCGGTTGGCCTAAACCCACTTTGACCCCATAAACCCTAGAAAATCATGAGGTAACTCAAAAATTGACAATCGTTTGGACTTAATGGAGCCCGAAGAGCACGAAAAATGTAAATATACGAAATTAAAATTCGTCGTTTAGTCAATTTCGTGTTTGACATCGGAACACGACCGACATGATTTGGCTGAAAACTAGCTTAAAATTTCGCATAATTGAATAAATGAGCAACTTAGAATCGACGAAGTCTTTTATCAAGCATAGTTAGCTGCATGTAATGTGATTTAAACTACTTTTCTTTTGGAAAGTATATTAACGTTAACTATTGCACGACGTTAATTTGACAATATTGCTTGGCTTTTAGATTCAAGAATTGATGTTAGGTAACTAAAAGTCATTACACAATAAACGGAACTTTGAAGAGAACTACGGCTCTGGTTAGTTTGGGTTGGGCTGTAGACGTAGAGGGAAACTTGAACAATGCAAGATTAATATTATGAAATACAAGTATTTCTTGTTCTCTATATTTGGAAAGAATTTGTCACAACTTCCATATTTAATTATCTTCCATAAATTCGGCAGAAACAGCCGATAATTCTCTGAGTCTGGCTGATTTTCCCATCTTGAAATAATTTTAAATCAGATTTCAGTCAAATAAATCTGCTTACTTAATACAAAACTATAGGCATCGATATGTTAAAGGTAAAATTTTTCTTTTAACTCTAACTTAAAATCTATCAGAGACTAATCACCAAAAAATGTCTATATTTTCTGCATGTTTCAATATAACCTCGATTTTCTCGTATTTCCCGAACTATTATAAAGAAAAAATATAGCACAGACGCATGTTTATGAATCTAAAATTTATTTTTTGAAAATAGCTGTACGCTTAAAGTAGATTTTTCGAATTGAAAATCAAAAATAATCACCAACTCGGCATCTACAATCGAATCGATGTATTTTTTTGGTATGTTCAGCTTTAATGGACGAAAGGTTGGTTGCTTTAGACCATTATTTCCACGATGTCGAGATTACGAGCTTTGTGAGTCGCCAAAATCTTGATTTGATCGGCACGTACGCTTAAAGTAGATTTTTTAAACTGAAAATAAAAAAAAATCATCAATTTGCCATTTTCAATCGGGTGAATGCGATTTTCTGGTATGTTATGCTTTAATATGCGAAAGTTTGGTTGCTTAAGACCATCATCTCCAAAATGTCTTCTGATATGGTTTTTGGCGTGGATTCTCGTCAAGTAATTGCTTTTCACAAAAAGTTGCATTTAGAGAAAAAAAAAACATTTTTCACACTTTCTCTGAAAAGTTCAGTTTCCCGATATTTTCGTAGCAGAACTATTTAGAGAGTTTTTATCATAGAAATTCGTTTCAGGTTTTTTGAACCTGATAACTTTTCTCGGCGCTAGAATGACCCAAATGGACTCCATTTTCAAAAATATACATTCCCAAAAAAAAATACTCGTCATTTTCCGATTCTCGTCAATTTCAATGGGGTTCTTGGTAATGTCAACATTCGACATATCCGTTAAAAATACTAAAATGGTTAGCAACCGAGTGCCCAAACTTGCGCTTAGAAGCACCCTACAAAGGGCATCTAAAGTCGGAACTTGACGGCGAACCCGCTTCCACCGCTTTAACTACTGTGGAACTTGATGTAGCCTCGATACTCCTAGAAAGTGCTATAATAGCCTCTTACAAAAATGTTGTCCTGTGAAGCAGGTGGCAACCCAAGGAGATGTGCCATGGTGAAACAAGACATTAAACGGGCTAAACACTGAGTCGAGGACAACTTTCAATGAAGCCAAAAAGTAGAGATAGTTTGCCGCTTCACCATCCTCCCATTTTGGGAGGGCCTCCCATTTTCACCATCCTCCCATTTTGGGAGGTCCTACCATTTCCGAAGATTAAAACTACGCATGACCCAGGAATACTCGAGCCGACGTCACCGAACCTTTTCACTTTCACATAACTGATGAAACCCAAGCCAGGGGCGTAACATAATTTTTTCATTCACTTCGACTATATATATTTTTAAATTTTTTTAACCCATATAAAAGTAATGTAACCTATCGATTCCAATGGCGTACCTGTTTTACAGGTTACGTCAGTTGCCATTTTTTTGATTACGTCATCTGTCAGACGTCAACTGCCATTTTTTTTTATTACGTCATCTGTCATACTTGCCATTATCATCCAGGTGGACTACTATATTTTATAGGTTATGATATCTGTCACCTATAAGTCTCTATTTTTTATTACGTCGCCTATCAGTATCCATTTTTTATTACATTACGGAAAGCAAATGCAATTTCCAGATTTCGTGAATTTTAAACCGTCACCGACTATGCTACGCCAATGCGGTGAGCTCAAAACCCAGTGCCTTAATGGCTAATTAACTGCCCATTATGACATCAAAATGTGGAATATTTTCCAACAAACCTAGACTTACAAATCGGTGAAAGTTGAATTTGAACA
The DNA here is from genome assembly GCA_016904865.1 of Pissodes strobi. NCBI lineage: Eukaryota > Metazoa > Arthropoda > Insecta > Coleoptera > Curculionidae > Pissodes > Pissodes strobi. The sequence continues at coordinate 27,283 of MU188203.1, read as the reverse complement.
ATTATCTGAATAGAATAAAAATATTGTATAGAGTTTATATGTAAAATATTATGTATCATGCAATAAATCGTGTAACGAATATTATGTTTTAGCTGCTTAGCCTAGCCTCATGAGACGCATGTGTATTCATCGAGTATGAATGATATTTAAGTATTTATTTATTTTGAAGCAGATAGGAAAAAGAAACTAAATCAAGAAATTTAACAAATAATTATATTATGTTCAGTATATATTTTCAGGAATGTACTCACAAAGCATGACGAAATAAAACCGTGTCTACATTTTTTATTTAGGTGGATAGGAAAAAGAAACTAAAGCAAGAAATTTAACAAATAATTATACTAAGCTCAATACATATTTCATGCATATGATTTTGTTGCAATGATTATTTCCCTGGCCGATAGATAAATTCATTAAGATTGCGCTGCATTTTGTCCTGATGTTTTTTTTGTTATTTGAATGTTTATATACGAGGGTAAGCCAAAATGACGTTTTTAGTCGTAAGTTTAAAGCACCATGTGGAAAAGCACGCCAAACAGCCTTGCTCCAGCATGATTTAAGATAAAGCGGATGTTGTCCGAGCATTGTTCTTTCTAAATCAAGTAGCTATCTCGTTTTTTTATGAGCTACGCGTTTTTAAATGAAACGCCGCATTTGAAGACATTTTTTATTTCAAACATTTAAAGTTGTCATTCGAGCACTAAAAATTAAAATGAAACTTAATAGCGGATGTGTCCACCTCTAGCTGCAACGACAGCCGGCATTCTTCGTGGCACCGAAGCAATAATTAGATTGAATACTTTTTTTGAGTAATAGCTTCATATTATTCATATAATTCTAACCTGAGCTCTGCTAATGTTGTAGGCTTATTGGGACGGTGGCGAATGCGTCTTTGTAATTCATCCCAAAAATGCTTAATTGGGTTGAGATCTGGGCAGCAGGGTGGCCACCCCAAGCTCCGAGTTCCAACTTCATCCAAAAACTCATTTACTACATGCGCAACAACATGCGCTCTGGCATTATCTTGCATAAGTATAAACTCTTCTCCAATGAAAGAGCCAAATGGAATGGTAGCTTCCTGTAGTATATCTTCAATATATCTGTGGGCACTTAGAGCTCCATGTTCCACAAATATTGGGCCTGTACGTCCTTACATACAAATTCCCGGCCAAATCATCACAGATTCGCCATGGACGATATTGTTACAGTCGGCAGACCATTTATTACATCTTCGGTAAACACTCACGCTCATCTGACGATCGAGGACAAACTCTTGATTCATCCTTGAACAAAACGAATCTTGTTCTCTCGAATTAACATGCTGTCTTGCAAATCTTAGTCGATTCTGACGATGGTGAGAAAGCAATTGAGGCGCTACAGCAGGTCTGCGGGAATTAAGCCCAGCTTCCTTTAACCGTCTTCTTATGGTATGGTTACTTTACTATTAGTTTTCCATGTACTTTTGTAGGTCGTGTTTTAGCGAACTGGTAGTAGCTTTTCGATCTCTTAATGATTGTAGCAATATGAAACGGCTATCAGCTAGGGTGTTTGATTTTTTCCTTCCGGACCCTGGCGTTTTGGTAATATTTTTATTGACATTGAAAAAATGTAGCGTGTCGTTTAAAGATGCGTAGCTCGTGAAAAAAAAAAACGATAGCTAGATGATTTAAAAAACAAAATGCTCGGAATACATCCAGCCTCGTCTTATATCATGCTGAAACAGGGTTATTGTTTGTCGTGTTTTTTCCACATGGTGTTTTAAACTTACGACTAAAAACATCATTTTGACTTACCCTGGTATATCAACATTCAAGCAACACAAATTTCATCAGGACACACTGCAGCGTAATTTTAATGAATTGATCTATCGGACAGCGAAAAAATCATTGCAATAAAATAAAAAATAAGATAATTATGCCATATCAAAATTGTTAAAAAAAAATTAGCTGTCGGTTTTTTTTCCGGTGAGTTTATATGTCATTTTCATAAAGTATGTAATTTCATGAACGAACATATCCCGAGTTATGCTACTTCGTGAAATTGTGAAAATGGTCATATTAATGGGTTAGTTTAGGTTAGTTTACCAAAAAAGCTATACGCTTAAATTTAATGGCTTTTTGTTGCTACTAAATCTAAATCGAAAATCGTAAGAAACTTTAAAATGCTATCGTATAAAATTGTAAAAAATCAATTACGTTAGTTCACGAAATTGACGACCAATAGTATATTATTTTATGAACTTTATATATTTATAGATGTATTTATCAACTTTTCTCATTTCAGGTGAGTAGTTTTGAAAAATGCGTCAATGCAAAGTCGACCCTTCGCCAAAGCATAAAAACCCTCTAAAACAAGCCGCGGCGATAAGTATCCACAGATTTGCCAAGTAAGTAAAAAATATTAGCGTTAATTAGGTCTAATAGAGGTTCGTTGCTGTGAGATTAAGCCAGGCACGCCATATAGTGGAGTAAATTTGATTTGATTTATCATTCTGTTGTTTCTTAAGATTTAATAGTTTTTCATTTTAAACGAATGAATAAACCATGAAAACAACTTAAAATAAAAACGAATTCCTTTATATAATGAATTATCTAATTTTAAATCATCTGAAACAACTACTTTGGAATTATCAGCGTATTTCATTACCTATTTTCCATTTTTTTATACTTAACGTTGGTAACACAATTTTTGACATGTCATGTGATTCCATGCGCGATACGTGAGCACGTATGTTTTATGTAAAGAAAATGATTGACATAAGGAAATCAAGATTTTCAAATGGTTTTACATTCATATTAGTTGCCAACCTTAAAATGTTAAAATATTTCGTGAGAATATTTCATAAAAAAAATATTAATTTTTTTAATCATAAAAATACAAAATAGAAATGATTATGAACTCGTCACTTCGTGGCTCGTTTTGTAAGCTAGCCGCGTGCGCTAAAAACGTATCTTATAAAACTCGTACTTCATTGTGCTATTTCAACTCTCGTTACTTCCTTTCGATCTGCATTTTAGCGTTTCGTATATGGAAAGCAAACTTTAGGTCCCCTTTAAGTTTCTTTTAATCCTAGATGCAAATTATTTTAAAAACGGTAAAATGGCGTGCCTAGCTTCGCCTTACGATAATCGAACTCCATCTCAAGGAGGCGGAAATAATCTTTCTGTACTTCATAAGTTGGTAATTGGAAATGAACATAAATCATGACCAGGCTGAGGTTGATAACCGAGCAACTTGTTTAGTTGTTATTATGTGTTTATTAAACCTACACGTAACACTCACACACTAAATTCATATCGGCTTTTTGAATACCTACATTCTATAAGCATCTGAAAAATTGATGTATCTATTGGTTTAGTTTACATCGTGATTGGAATTAAACTATATATCGATGACTGTAAAAATTCCTCCATCATCATCATCTACATTATGATTATCTTCAATGATTGTGTCTCTGCAAAAATTATGCAATAATTTTTTCACCCGGTAAAAATAAATGCCAAAATTTTCCTCGTCACCTCTTCCTCATTTTTCTACGTCTGGTATTTGTAATGATCCTATTGTCACTACTAATAATTTTATTTACCAAGTCCACTAAATCAGACTCTCTTTCTTCAGCTGGTTGAGGGTCACTGAATCTTCTTCATCTGATTGGTCCTAGTATTTAGATGAAACCATAGCACTTGTTTTCCGATTTAGTGAATAAAGAAAAATGGGGTTTGCTTTAGAGCACACGACAGAAGTGAAAACTTCAACAGTGCGAGATTAATATTATGAAATACAAGTATCAACATCTCCAATTCTGGCTCATTTTCCGATCTTCAAATCGTTTTAAATGAGATTTACTTACTACAAAAACTATATACATCGATATGCTAAAAGTAAAATTTTATCTCGAAGTTTGCCACAAAATCCATCAGCAACTGCTACTAATCACCAAAAGATGCATGCATTGTCCGATCCTGGCTCCTTTTTCCAGCTTCAAACCATTGAGATTTTGACTTGACACGCAACTGCGGTTTGCTAGAAACAAGATATGCTGGCATACATGTAATTAGACCTTCACCAGGCCACAATATTAAAGGCAGCACAAGTATAGTACTTGTGCCATATTATCCTAAATTGTAGTTTTATTCTAGTCAATGACCCAGCGCTTTAATTCAGCTGAAAACTTCTTTAGTCCCGTTCAGCACACTTTTTACTGAATAGTGAATGAGACTGAGCTTTCAGGCCTCAGGCGTTACGCGTCACTCTCGACTATTTAGCATTCACCCGTGTAAAGTCTGCTCCAGAGAAAGATACAATTTTGATGAAATTTTCCGTACCCATCCTTTTTGACGATCTTCTGAAATTGGCGGGAATTGGAAAATGGTGAGAGTTTTTTGGGTGTGTATGTTTTTGAAAAAAGGGTCATTTTGGGTCGTTCTAGCGTTGAAAAAGTCGCGAGGATTAAAAAAACCGAGACGACGCGACAGTTCGAAGGAAATTTCTAGAGAAAAACCCTCGGAAAAACCCTCTAAAAGTAGTGGTTATTGTAGCTATTGTAGTTTTACAATAATGACCGTGGGAGTACTACTGCGTTGTCTAAAAGTGGCCTGCAGTGCACCAAGTGTGCATATTTCGACACTTGGACAACATTGACGGTATAAGCATAAGCCATATACCAGGTCACGGTATTCTCACGGGTATTTACAGGCTTTAACCTTTCGTGGCCTGTGACACATACACATAAAGAAAAAAAGCTTTTCTCTGTCGAAAATGTCAGGACAATTGACCTTTGTGGAAAAATGTAGAAACATGGATTTTTTTGGTAAACAAAATGAAGATTTTAATTTTTTTTTTTCGAAATAATTTTTTTTTATGGAAAAGCTGATAACGACGAGAATCTTTGCCAAAAGCCGTACGCAGGTACGACTCTGATGAGAGTATACGGCAGTCAGTCTCTGTAATATATTAATTAGAATAATAATCTATCTATTTACCAAATTATAAATAATCGAGTGTTGCGTTAACTATGTATTTTGCCGGTATGTATCCTATGGTCACTTCTGAATTGGTGGCCTAGCTCAGATGGTTTGGTGTCCGCTTAACATGCGGCAGGTACCGGTATCAATATCCTCCGTTTTCCCAAGAAACTATTTTTTTAATATGATTAAAACTCGCAGTTTTAATCATCTCCTGATGATGCTAACATGGTTAGCGAAACGCGCGTCCAGTGCAAATATTCTGTTTCGGTATTGTGGATAAAACTCTGTTTTAATGTATGTTGAAATTTTCGTTTCTAACTTATGGTCTTAAGCATACACCGTATTAGTTTTATGTTGTAGTTGGATTCGAAAAGTTTTACTGCACTCTCGAGATTCGACATGCAGTTCTCACTACCAGTTTTCGACATTGGATTCCGTACCTATGCTTGAAAAATTTAACCCATCCTCTGCGAGCATTAGTGGTACCTATTAACCATAATTCATTAAGAAACAATGGTCTTTTTAAGGTACTATAGCCTTTGCGATTGGTCCATGTCATAATCGCTATTCATAACAGACTCGCGAATATATCGTGCATATCCCAGAAAAGTCACGTATTCTCGGTCCATTCCAATCCACTGCTAGCCTATGTCGTAGTCATTCAAAATTACATGGAATTAAAAAAATTGTAATTCATTATTCGAGAATCAATCTCTGGTTAACTGGCTGAGGCCCAAACATTTAACTACTGGACCAAAGTTTACTAAAAATGTTTATATCCATCTGGAAAGGGCAGCAGATTAATTGTGGTCCATAGTGGTAGTGTAAATGGGTTCGTAGAAGGGGGCCTGTTAACATTTAAGTCAAAACACACTGGAGATTATCATGAAGACATCAATGCAGATGTATTTGAGCAAAACTTTTAGCAAATGTTAAATCCAATACCCCAGGATCTATTATAGTGCTTGATAATGCAACCTACCATTCTAGAAAAATAGAAAAAGTACCAACAAGTGCTTGGCGAAAAGCGGACATACAACAGTGGCTTTTGAAAAAAACCATTTCGAAGAAGACATGGTCAAAAAGGAGCTTTTGAATACAGCAACCATGGAACAGCACAAATATACTAAATAGATATATGGTCGACGAAAAGGCAAGCGATTGTCGTACTTTGACTTATGCCCTACCACTGTGAACCAATCCCATAGAGTTAGTTTGGGCGCAAGTAAAACATTTTGTTGCCACCAGAAATACTACCTACAAAATGAAGGATGTTGAGGTATTCTTTCACGAGGCTACTAAACATGTTGATGGAGATAAATTGCGAAAGTGTGTAGAGCATGTAATAAACAAAGAAAAACGAATGTGGCAGCTTGACAATATGGTTGATGAAACAGTAGAACCAATTATTATACATATGGGTGAGAGTGACAACTCAACCGATTGTTCAGATGACAATTTGTAGTTTTTTTTAATTGAATATATTATTTGTATTATCATATAGTTTCAGAAATACCATTACACCTATACTTTCTTAATGTCGATGTATTTCTATACCCATAAAATAACCGCTTTTATATTAGAAAACATTTCAGCGTAGTTATTGAGACGCTACTAAAGATCTACAGTTCGTATTTCTTTCATATGTAAATGAAGCCTATTGTGTATTCTATGGTGTACACCTGCGTTTCGCCCGTATTCGGGTGTGTCAAGCCTAATTATTGTATATATGTAGTAAACCGAATTATGTAGCTTTACGATAAAATAACCAAATCTGTTTTGGCCCCCGGTATACTTTTTAACTTTAAGATTCTATCGGAAAATAATTTACAATTTCGCAGCATTTCCAAATAGATTATAGTAAACTTCTAAAGCTTATTATTAAAAAATTCCCCTTTATGCAGACGTTTTTATGACATTGTATATTAATCTTATCTCGTCCAGGAAACATATTTTTTATTTCAATACTTATAAATATAATTACATATTTTTTATTTCCCCTGTCTCTATCATGAGTTTATTTCATTTAGTCCAATTTCAACTTTCTCTTGCGGGCAAAGCTGGCTGTGTAAACTGAGTCATTTTTCGCTCCGACAAGGCGTTGACTGATCGTGTTTTAGGTAATGTTTGAAGGTACTTGATAATTGTGTCAATAGCAATGAAAGTTTATTCGAATTCTCGGTTCTCAGTTTGAAAACTTAACAGTTTTATCAAAATGGAAATGAATCCCATGTCAGATTAGAAATTAGCCCTGAAAATCGTGCATCTCTAGATAAAATATAGTGCAGCCAATTAACCTGAACATTATGTAGATATTTAGATATTTTTAAGTTTACTCGTCTCTTTGAGTTCATAATATTTTTTAGTGAATACTTATGTGGTGTTCAATCGACCATTTTATTTTGTTATATCATTGGTTTTTAATACAACATACTAATTAATATAAAATAGCCATAAAAATCCCAATAGAAAAATGGCCACAAAACAGCGTCTATATTTTTACTGAAATGCGAATGAAAATCAAAACCGGCGGCTTTTTGTTCTGGAGTGGCGCGGCGCTCGGCACGCTACATTGTAAAGGAAAATTAATCTTGTAAAAACAACGTGGCGTATTTTTAATGGGACAATTCTTTATGTTGCCGTAATTAAAAAAGAGGCGATTTTTATGGTAGAGTTTTTGTAAAGTATATTCAACGGGGTTTTGTCTTCGTCCGTCAGAAACACTTAGGCCAACAGAATGAATTTGGTGCCGGAAAAGTTCTTAACTGATTTTCGTTATTTTTTTGTTTTTTTTTTTTCGTAGCAGCTTTAGTTTTTGAGATAAAGGTTCATTGATTTTAGTTCTGATAAATAATGATGTTATTACCTACCTAAAATTTTAAGATAATTAGCAAGTTTGAATTACTTGGGTTAGTTTTAATATTTTAAACCTTGTAATGACACCAACCAGAAGGGAATTCTTGTTAGATCATGTTTATTCGGACAATATGTTGAGGTGCATTGTTGAGGACAAGTACGTTTCAGGTTTCAGATAATAGAAGTTTGATAATTGACCTTGTTATTAAACTTGCAATTGCTCAAAGTGTTAAAACGCTTAATAAAAGACTTTCCTTTTGATAATAACATAAAAACATTTAACAACTTAATGAGGGAAAATTGGTTGTTCTTATCTCAAAAATCAAACGTAAATGGTGCCTTTTTAAAGTTTCGTGAAATATTTTTGTTTTCTTTTAATAGTAACTTTCCTTTTAAAACGATTAGGATATATGATAACAGATAACAGAAAGAGCTAAGCTAATCAAGAAATTAAGCAGTCCAGTTTAGCACTTAAGGACTTGACCAAAGAAAAATATAATATATGTAGGGGGTGTCAAAAAGGCACTTTTAGGGAGATTAAGTGGTCCTTCTACCAGAAATAGCTTTTTGACCCTGAAATCTTCATAAGGAACGCAAGGGTAGTTGTTAAGTTAAGAATTTTAATAGCAAAGTCAACATAGGAATAACTTGAAACATCTTGATGATTGCTGTGGTCAGCAGCCAGTTTCTTTTTCCCAAAAATTATTGAATCGGAGCCAATTTTTATTGTTAAAAATAAAATAAAAAATAGGAAATCCGCAAGTTTTGATGAGATATCGGGGACACTTGTTGGATCTTTGGCTGGGATCTTAACATAGGTACTTAATAAATTTAAGTTTTGCAACAAGTAAATTTCCTGAACATCTAAGGATAAAGAAACTTGTCCCATTTCTCAAAAAATGCTCATTTAGTCGAAAATTACCGCCGAATGGCACTTATTTCGATATTTTCAAAAACATTTGAATTTTGTTCGTCGAGTAGACTCGAGAGTAGACTGAAGTCATTTATGGAAAAAAGTAAAGTTTTGTCTGAATTTCACTTCGGTTCTTGTTAAAATTGTTCCACTATGACAGCAATACAGCATTTCTGTGAAATGCTGATGGAGCATATAAAGCATGACGAATGCCCTGCTGGCACCTTTTGTGTTCTCAACAGGGCATTCAAAACTATGAAAACCACTGCTACTAGGCAAAATGAAGGCGTATGGAGTGAGAGGCTTTGCTTTAACGTAGCTTTAATGCTTTTTAATAGACATACAGCAATATGTATCAGTGGCATATGCTGATGTAAGCACGGGAGAAGGTCATTGGTCTCCGACGTGGCCACTGTTGGTTTGGGAGTTCCGCAGGGTTCAGTATGGGCACGTTTTTGATCATAGGTTATAAAAATGTTTTAATGACAGCTGTTGATCCGGAATGGACATCAGCTTTTTTCGCGGACGACTTTTCATTTATAGTTTCAGCTTCAAATACTTATGATCTTGACAGTCAGTACAACGCTGGAATTTCTCCACTACTAAAGTAGTTCATTGGAAGATATTTGTGTCTCAATAGCTTAAACACATCTATGTCAGATTTAACACTGTGGCGAATAGAACTTAGGACTTAGAACTAGATTTAGGTGGGAAACGGTACTATCTTTTGATCGATTTCTACGATAGTTTTAAGCTTATTAATAAACCAGCATTTAAGCTGGAAAGAATATCGCAGTGTTTTGTGTTCTAAATTAAATGGTCTCTGCTACATATTTAGAATTCTTAAGAATGTTTTCCTGTAAATGATCTTCCGTTTATGTATAATAATGTAATATATCCTATCTCAATTTTGAACGAGGTTTCTTGTATAATTAACCATTTACAAGGAATTTTCCATTTCGGCGTTAAGTGATACAAAAGATTAAGGTTCTGTTTCAATTATTCAAATCTTAGATTAAAAAATCACTTGATAGACTGACGGTGATGGTATAGAATGGTAGGTAGAGGGGTCGCTCGGCCGGATTTGCCCTTCAACACGTCGACCACAATTGATCTTCTATTTTAGACGAAAATTCCTATCTCCTGCCTGACATTCGCAGAGTAAGTGCTCTGACGTTTCAGCCATACTTTGACAGAATCTGCATTGTTCGTCAGTGATTTTCCCCATTTTCTTGAGGTGGTACCTTCAGGAGCCATGGCCAGTGAGAATGTCTACGACCAGTTTAATCTAATTTTTTTGTAGCTTCAGAAGCTTTTTTGTGTAGTTAGGCAAATGAGAGATGAGTCTCTTGGCCTGTCTCTGCCCAGGTGCATTGTCCCAATGTGTCTCTTTTCGCCTTTTTTCCAATTTCTGAGTTTATTCATTACGTGTCCTCTAGTGATGTCACAGAATGGTTCAGGCCCGCAAGAGGCAGTCTGTGCACCATTCCGTGCGAGCTGGTCAACGGCTTCGTTGCCTTCCACACTCTCGTGCCCTGGCACCCACATTAAGGTAAGTCTGTTTCTGTTTGCCAGTCGATCTGCAGCCATCCGACAATCCCACACTAGCTGGGAGTTGATTCTGCTAGATGCTAGCGCTTTTAAGGCTGCTTGACTATCTGATAGGGTATAGATCTTTACACCTCTTAGGCCTTTTTTGGCACATTCAGAGATGGGTATATTGATAGAATTTAGTTTTGCTTGAAAGATTGTGGGAGTGTTTCCTAAAGGTGCAGAGATTCGACACTCAGGTCCGTAAACTCCGGATCCCACTCCTTCTTTTATCTTTGATCAATCGGTGCACCGGACAAGTAATCACCTCTCTAGTTGTTTTAGTCTTTCTCCTGTAGTATTGCGGTTTTCAATTATAACTTCAAAGGAGTGATCAAAATGGAGTTTTGTTTCCATTGTATCGGTTGGTTTGGTCATCGCCTCTATCTGGATGTCCTTCAGAATTTTAAGGCGACCAGTCAGGTTTCCTGACTTTTTTCATTAAGAGATCATGCTAGTGTAGTTTGGGTTAGCTACCACGCCCCTGTGGACTGCAGTAGCTAAGCGGAATAGGTGAGAGATAAAAGCATGCTGGACTGATGGCCCACTTGACTATTTATATTGTCACGACTAACAACCATCCGAACGTTTCTGTGCTACCCTATAGAACTAGCCGACGCCGCCGCGCCGTTCCCCTCGCTTCTTTGTCTGTATGACTCATCGCCCGGCTGGTCGCGAAGTTTCAGGATCGCTGGACTGGAATTATCTCGATGGCCTCGTCGAGATCATATAGAGTGGCCTCGGAATACTTCCCGAATATTCGTGATAGATTTGAGATTATATATAAGCAGACCTAAGGCGAATGTTAGTCAGTTCAGTCAGTTAATCATTGAGTGTTGAATAGATATTAGTTGTAAAGTTATAAGAGTAGTTTAAAGTGTTAAATTGTATACAGTGATAGTGAATAAAGAGAGTATTAGTTGAAAATAGTCAAGTTGTAATTTTGTTAAGAACCCACGGGGAAAACGTAACATTTGGTGTCAGAAGTCGGATTGTGAAGGGACCGGACTTGCGAAGTTTTTTTCCAGGAAAGAAGAGGTACAAGTACGTCAACGAGACCGTTTGATTGGTGGATTCTGGTAAAAGTTTATAACATTCTATGGTCAATACAAGGCAACAAACGGCAGAAATGGAGCAAATTAATAAAATGTTGGCCGATTTCATGGAAAATCTAAATGCTGAGAGACAAATAGAACAGGACCGGTTGCAGAAATTTTTTCAAGATCAAGAAGATAAAAGGCAAGCAGACCAGGACTGGCTTCAGAAAATTTTACAAGATCAAGAAGATAAAAAGCAAGCGGATCGGGAAGAGGATGAACG
>MU188203.1:0-15627 GCA_016904865.1 Pissodes strobi | reverse complement strand
AGATCAAGAAGATAAAAAGCAAGCGGATCGGGAAGAGGATGAACGTAGAAGGCAAGCGGATCGGAAAGAGGATGAACGTAGAAGGCAAGCAGAACAGGACCGGCTTCAGAAAATTTTGCAAGACCAGGAAGAGAAAAGACAAGCAGAGCAGGACCAGCTTCAGAAATGGATGCTGGATGTAATTGTAGGCGAGCAAGGAAAATTACAGAAAATATTGGACGGACAAAATGAGAAATTTGAGAGAGAAGTAAACAATATTCAAAAAGAAGTTGGAAATGTACAAAAAGAAGTAGGAGACGTACAGAAAGAAGTGAAGAATCTACAAGCAGAATTTACCAGACTAAAACACCAAGCACCCACCGAGAGGGCATTCGCCTCAGGACAAAACATCAAACCTCCAACGTACGACGGTCAAACATCCTGGACAATGTACAAAAGACAATTTGAAGCCGCTGCTGTTGCCAACGGTTGGAATAATGAAGAAATGGCTACATCACTAGTGGTAGCGCTTCGTGGATCTGCCCTGGAACTACTGCAGACAATTCCCATCAGCCAACAGGGGAATTATGACATACTTGTAGCTGTCCTGGAGAGACGATTTGGCGACCAACATAGAAGACAGCTCTATCAGGCACAAGTTAAGTCCCGACATCAGAAGCCTGGTGAAAACCTGCAAGAATTTGAGGCAGACATTAGACGTCTCATTCAATTGGCCTACCCGGGAGCGACAGAAGAATTTCAAGAGGAACTTGCTGCCCAATATTTCGTGGATGGTATTAGAGATCCAGAAACTCAGAAAATGCTACGCCTAGCCAAATTTGATAACAGCAGCGAAGCTTTGGGTCGAGCCCTAGAAATCGAAGCGGCCTGTAACATCTCCAAGCCAAAAATCAGGGCCGTATCCATCCAGGAAGAAAAGCCGACAAACAGCTGCGAATTAACTGAGATGGGCGAAATTTTGAAGAAATTAACGGAAGTTCTTCAGGCCGCAGGGAGATTCCGGGAGCCAATTGAAGACAGGCCACGTAACCGAAATACATCAAGTCAGTGCTATAGATGTGGCAGGACTGGGCATTTCAAAAGAGACTGCCGAGTACAACTACGGTCTAGATCTCCATCCAGAGACGCTAGGGCCTCCAAGTCAAATCAGGAAAACTTCAATTAGTCAACATTGCGGGGCGGGTGTTGGCTAAAGAAGATAAAGCCCCCAGGATCGTCTCCATAAAAAGCCTAGGAAAAGCCGCCGACAGTCTAACAATTACAGGAAAAATCAACGGAAGAGCCATAACAATTACTGTTGATACTGGTGCGGCGGTATCTTTGATAAGATCCAACAGAGTGAATAGAGTAGAAGTTCTACCCATATCAAAGAATGTAGTTTTACGTACAGTTACCGGTGAGACAGCTGAAGTACTTGGGGAAATGGATATCGAACTTCAACTGGGACGAATTAAACTACACCACACAGTGTTAGTCGCCGACATCGAGGACGAATTTATTTTGGGGATGGATCTCATCGGTCAACATGGATTCTCTTTTGACAACAAGCTTAATCTTCTGAAGTTTGGCACCGAAGAGTTCATCCTTAACAAAACAGACGATGGCACACCGACTAAAGTAGTGGCGGCATGTACTGTCAGAATAAGCGGAAATACCGAGCAGATAATTTTTGGGAAATTGGAGAAGGATTTTGGAGGCTGCATCGGACTTATCCAACACCACGATTTGCCTTGCAAACACCTCGTAGGCAAAGCACTAGTCAAAACCGACGGCGAAATACCGATAAGGATAGCAAATATTTCATCCAATTCCATCAAAATCAATAAAGGAGATGTAATAGCCACTTGCGAGCCGGTGCAGTGGGTAACCAGTTGCGAAACGCAGTCAGAAGTAACACCCTCAACATCACCTAAGGAAGTCCTAGAACATTTCCAGAAATCGTGGCAACATCTGTCTTCCGAAGAACTGAAGAGAGCTACACAATTTATCAAAGAGCAGAGTACAGCCTTTGAAAAGAAAAATGGCAATACTGGAAGAACGAACATCATAAAACATAAAATCGACACTGGGAGTGCTCACCCCATACGGCAGCATCCTCGAAGGTTACCAGTGACGAAGCAGCAAGAGGTTACCACATTAGTGGATAAAATGCTTGAAGATGGAATTATTGAAGAGTCGTCAAGTCCATGGTCATCTCCTGTTGTCTTAGTCACCAAGAAGGATGGGACTACCAGATTCTGCGTGGACTATAGAAGGCTCAATGACGTCACCAAGAAGGACAGCTATCCACTTCCCAGAATTGACGACACGTTGACGACACTAGCAGGTTCTCATTGGTTCTCAACACTCGATCTAAAGAGTGGGTACTGGCAAGTAGGCATTGACGAACAGGATAAGGAAAAGACTGCCTTCTCTACCGGAAGTGGTTTATATCAGTTTAAAGTTATGCCCTTCGGACTATGCAATGCCCCCGCTACTTTTGAGCGTCTTATGGAAGTTGTTCTACGAGGCCTCACTTGGAAGACATGCCTGGTCTATCTTGATGATATAATGGTAATGGGAAAAACTTTCGAAGAGCACCTACCAAACCTGCATGAAGTTTTTACCAGGATCAAGAATGCTCAGCTCTTACTGAATCCAAAGAAATGTTTTCTCTTCCAACAAAAAGTCGAATTTCTCGGACACGTCGTGTCATCAGAGGGAATCCAAACTGATCAACGAAAGATATCAGCAATCAAAGACTGGCCTCGTCCTCGCGACAAACACGAACTGCGGAGCTTCCTTGGTTTATGTACTTATTATAGAAGATTTGTCGAAGGATTTTCAAATATAGCTGCACCTTTACATAAGCTCACTGAAGAACGAGCACATTATAACTGGGATCATAACTGTGATTCTGCGTTCAGGAAATTAAAAGCGGCTCTATGTTCTAGTCCAATATTGGGATATCCGGAACAAAAGGGTAAATTTGTATTGGACACAGACGCCAGCAACACCGGCATCGGAGCAGTTTTATCTCAAGTACAAGCGGGAGAAGAACGGGTTATCGAATACTACAGTCGAACACTTTCGAAACCTGAACGTAACTACTGTGTAACCCGAAAAGAGCTTTTGGCAGTAGTACGGTCTGTTGAGCATTTCCATCAATATCTATATGGGCAAGAATTTCTGATAAGGACTGATCATGCAGCACTTAAATGGCTTTTGGATATGAAACAACCTGAAGGACAGGTAGCCAGGTGGCTTGAAAAGTTACAACAATATAACTTTAAGGTTAAGCACAGAGCAGGGAGATTGCATAATAATGCAGATGCTTTATCCAGAAGACCATGCGCGGATAATTGTAAGCATTGCCAAAGAGTAGATCAACGAGAAGGAATTACTCCGATTAGGCTAACGAAATTTGAGGTTGATCAGCAGTGGACCACCGAGCAACTTAAAAAGGATCAGCTGGAAGATAGTGAAATATCACTATTGCTAAGAGCTAAAGAAGAACAGCAACCAAGACCAAGCTGGAGCGAGATATCAAATAAAGGACTTGCTTTTAAAACTCTGTGGGCTCAGTGGGACTCCCTGGTAGTGGAAAATGGACTTCTTAAACGAGCCTGGGAAAGCGCCGATGGCAAAGTAGTGAAGACACAGTTAGTGATACCAAGGAGGAAGATATCGGAAGTTCTGGAAGAAGTTCATAATGGAAAGTCTGGTGCTCATCTCGGAGTGAACAAAACGATTGACAAGATTCGCGACAGATTTTACTGGGTCAACTACTGCCAGGATGTGAAAACGTGGTGTCGGCAGTGCTCAACCTGTGCCGCAAGCCAAGGACCCAAAACAAGATCTAGGGGCAAAATGAAACAGTATAATGTGGGCCTACCGTTTGAACGTATCGCCATTGACGTAGCTGGCCCTTTTCCAGAAACAAATAATGGTAACAAGTACATTTTAGTGGCAATTGACTACTTCAGTAAATGGCCTGAAGTCTTTGCAATCCCCAATCAAGAAGCTGTTACCATAGCAGAGGTCCTTGTGAATAACCTATTCAGCAGATTTGGTGTTCCGTTAGAGCTGCATTCAGATCAAGGACGCAACTTCGAATCCAAGGTTTTCCAGAAAGTCTGTGATTTACTCAACATCCATAAAACACGGACTACCGCCTTACATCCACAATCAGATGGCATGGTTGAGAGGTTTAACAAGACCATTGAAGAACATTTGTCAAAAGTCGTAGATGAACATCAGAAGGATTGGGACCAACACATACCACTATTTTTGATGGCCTATAGATCAGCAGTCCATGACACGACAGGACTAACACCAGCCATGGTTTTATTTGGAAGAGAACTCCGCTTACCCTGCGACCTATTATTCGGAACGCCAGAAAACCAGGATATGGAAATTCAAGACTACGCGGACTCCCTTAAGGAAAAATTACTATACATCCATGAATTAGCCAGAGAAAACACGGAGAAAGCCAGTGACCGAATGAAGACACGATATGATCTCAAAGCTAATTCTATGGGATTTCAGATGAACGATAAAGTCTGGTTATATAATCCGCAAAGGAAGAAAGGAAGATCTCCCAAGATAACGCCAGTATGGGAAGGACCCTATACAGTCATCAAAAGAATTAATGACGTTGTGTATAGAATTCAGCGTAGTCCCAGAAGCAAACTGAAAGTTGTTCACCTCGACAGACTGAAAGCATACCACGGACATGCAGTATCTGATCGGGACGATCAGGTTTAAGAGGGAGGCAATGTCACGACTAACAACCATCCGAACGTTTCTGTGCTACCCTATAGAACTAGCCGACGCCGCCGCGCCGTTCCCCTCGCTTCTTTGTCTGTATGACTCATCGCCCGGCTGGTCGCGAAGTTTCAGGATCGCTGGACTGGAATTATCTCGATGGCCTCGTCGAGATCATATAGAGTGGCCTCGGAATACTTCCCGAATATTCGTGATAGATTTGAGATTATATATAAGCAGACCTAAGGCGAATGTTAGTCAGTTCAGTTCAGTTAATCATTGAGTGTTGAATAGATATTAGTTGTAAAGTTATAAGAGTAGTTTAAAGTGTTAAATTGTATACAGTGATAGTGAATAAAGAGAGTATTAGTTGAAAATAGTCAAGTTGTAATTTTGTTAAGAACCCACGGGAAAAACGTAACAATATCATAAGATTTGCTAACCATTGCAACTTTAAGGTTCATAATTGCCTGCGCTCGTCGCTCGCGCGCGAGATGAAATGAGGATGGGCAGGACATGCGGCTAGATATCGACGTTTAGACCGATATGGCAACAAAAAGAGGTATGACATATAATCACAATTTCTATAGACTCTGATATAATGGTAGCCAGAAAACAGTGGTTAATCATTGCCCAATTCGAACCATGGTCCTTCTAAAAAGTTAATTTAAAAAATATAAACACATACTTATCTATTAAAAAGCTATTTAATTTGAATCCAAAGATAAGTGATTAAAAATGAGCCAGTACCGGCCAGTCAGAGATATAGGAGTTAAACCTGTAAAAAAGTGAAACCAATATTTTTTATGATATTGATTTAGAAATTGTTTGTTCAAAATACAGATAGAGTTCGCAAACGAATAAGGTTGAACCCAGATACAGAAGTGGGATATTTCTAATACGGTTCACGAAACTCCGCACAAATTTGTAAAAAAATAAGTGTCATAAAACCAGGCCCCTTAATCGATACATAAATCTCAGCACTCAAATGTCCAGGTTTATTGCTTTATTACTGTTCAAAGGACTATTTAAAAATGAATTAAGTCGATCCTCTTAGTCTTGTATTTCTCTTCCTGGACTATGTTTGAACATTTTACTTGATTATTATGAAAACTGTATTTCTTTTCATTTCAAGTAAATAATATTTATCCCTTTATTATTACATGTTTTTGTTGATTGTATCCCCGGAGCGAGCATACGACTTTACGTGCATGGTGTTTTATATTTTGAAATTAATATTTGTTTCATTGCAATTAATTAATCAACTTACTCAGTGCGGGGTTTCATGCTGCCCTTTGTGATAGCTTGAAACAAAAAAAAACTAAAACTTTTCAATACTGTTGAGGACAAAATCGAATCGTTGAGATTCTACTTTGAACGGTTAATACTATTGACCACGGTTTTTTATATACATGGATGATTGAATGTATTCCAAATTAGCCTACTGCCATTGTCGAATGAGTAATTTTTTTCCAAATAATTACCATTTTGGTGCCTAAAGTAAATAATCCGCTTGCCAAATCAGTTCATTTAACGTATATGTGCAAAAACTTTCCAATAAAAATTCAGAAAACAGGTCCTGCCATTCGAAACATTTTTTCGTATTGTTTCGCTGGCTGTCGCTATCAATCAAAACGCTTCCTGGAGAGCCAAGCAGTTTTTTTTATGTTCTTTTCCTCATTTTTAATGGACATTATCAATCGAAATCGAGACGTTTATTGATCAAAATCATGCGGCGAATTGGGACACTGTGTCAGTTGTAATGACGACGTTGATCAATTGGTATTTTGAGCTGGTGCATGGTGTGGCTTTTTTTTATTTAATATTAAGAGGTATGATAAATATTTGAACTATATATACATACATAAAAATATAATATAGGAGTGAAGGATCGTACACATCTAAAATGTAAGATGTGAATTTTACAACAAATATAAAGGTTGATCCAGATAAGTCTTTAAGTGGTTTTATATCTATTATTTTTAAAATTAAACAAAATAAAGTTGTTTGGGTAAATTCGAGTTTTTTTTTGTAATATGCCACATTTTTTAATAATTCTAATTTTTACAATACATCTTCCATGTTAAGGTTATTCTCTCGAGCCCACATGATTTCAATAAGATTGCATCTGCATGTTTCACTTTCTCTACATTTGCTATATTGCTCCCTACTGTATCTTGGACAAGCTGTTCTTCAGTTAAATCAATAACAAACCCTTTCTCTCCCATATACCATTTAGAAATGTCTCGCTGTTCAAGATGTTTTGTGGATCAATGACTTATGGATTCGGTATTTTTTTTCAAATCTTCCTGCCTTATTGTATGAAATTTCTCTTAAATTGTGACAGTGGAATATTTTGGTCTTCTGCCTCTTATGGTTCCGTAATTTCAGACCACAATGTTGGCCACCTTTTTCTAATATTTTTTGAAGTTATGGTTTCAAAGATTGATCAAGATTGCTCACTGCTTCTTTTAAATTAAATAGAGAACCTGATCCTTATACGACATCTTTATATTTCGTTGGGTTTAAAGCAAAATGATAATCCTGAAGATTGGATTATTATTAACTTATTTCACAGATGAATGTGATGGTGTAATATTTATCAACAACAGAGCTTTACAGGGATTGTTAACCCTAGTTCACAATTTATTGACTTCAGATGTGAAACATGTTTTCAACTATTCCGTAAATAGTGGCCTCTTCATTCATCCATCCTTTGGAAAATGCTTTGCATACAAATGGTAGTAAATTTTCATTTTACGTTCTTTAATTTGATTTTTTAAAAACCATTCCTGTATAATTTTCTATAATTAATTATAACTACGAGTTTTTGGCTGGTTTCATCGTTGTTGTAAAATTTATATAAAAATGAGAAGTGAACTCTCATTAAATGTAATTCATTTGTGAACTATTTTGTTTAATTTATTTCAAATGGCATCAATAAAAGATTAAATTTGTAAATCAATGTCATTATTACCGCCTATAAAACTGCAGGGGAATTTTTCATGCCATCCTGGGTCTATTGTGTCAGTTTCATTATCACAATCATAATTTATAAAAGGGTTACCAAATTGCTTGGCCCCTAGTTTGTTGTGTATAGTCAAAATTCTAAAATTATACAAAATTCAATCCTTAAATGGTGTATCTTATCTATCATTAGAGCCAAACTTTTTATTAATATAACCGCTAACAACAAGGAATTTGTCACTTAAAACTGTCCTTTTAAAAGTATCGACTGAAGATATATTGGCCCATATTACTCATATATGGAGAACGGCAATGGAGAACTACGGAGCATCTTGAGCGATTCCATTGGATATTTCGAAGAAATTCGACAGACTTTCGCATAACGAATTGCTCAACAAACTGCCGTCCTTCGATTTGCCAGCGTCTCTCTGTTGCTGGCTTGCCAGATTTCTTAAGGACCGATCTCTGCCAGTTGCAGTTAAAGCAGGCACATTCACCATTAATGCGGGCGTGCCTCAGGGCACAATACTTTCACCAACTTTGCTTCTCATCTATATTAAGGACCTGCTGACCGAAACCAATAATTCTGTTTACAGTTTTGCAGATGACAGTATTTCAATGAGAGACTAAATGTCAAACATAGACGGCAGTTTGCTATGCGGCAAAAAATAGTGAAGAAGAAGAAGAACAAGAGATGAAGCTTTTAGAAATAGAGGCGGGATTAACTTAGACATAATAGTTATTTATGTACCAAGGGTATTAAGTAGATGTTTATGCCCTGAGGGTGACAATGTTAAAAACCCGAGGGCCTCTGGCCACAGGGTTTAAGAGTCGCCCGAAGGCCTACACATCTATTAATACCCGTGGTGCATAGAAACTTTTATGTCATACTAGTTTGTTATTGCATTCACAATATGTGAATATTTAAAAAAATACCAATTCAATTCAATTATTTGAGTCCATAAAGTGTACATTATGCCCGCACGGGCCATAAAGTGGACTTTATGCCCGGACTATATCCATTATATAAATGGTATCTAAGGTATAAAACCACAATAATGTACTGGTATGACATAAAATAAATCTCTGTCACTTGGAACTAATGACACAAAATCCGGCAAAATTTGGTGTAAGTGGCCCATCTTAAACTCGAAAAAATATTGGATGTATGATCATAATTATAATGATTACCACTCTATTGTGTTAAGTTTATGAATTTATTCATTTTCAACAGGTTTATAGCTGGCAAAATGTAAGTAATTAGGGAGCATTCTGCAAAAAATACGCTTTAATCTGTTGGTTTGAAGTAATGCTTTTGACATTATCCTTAGAGAAAAAAAACTGTTCAGGTTCGATAAATTCGAAAATTGGCTAACCTCGTCCCTCGCCACCCTAATGCAAAAGTTTCCTAAGTTGGGACGACAAAATTTGCCGAATGTTCGTTTTGATCCGCCAACTTTTTTAGTTGTCTCCCAATG
Source organism: Pissodes strobi (assembly GCA_016904865.1). Taxonomy (NCBI): domain Eukaryota; kingdom Metazoa; phylum Arthropoda; class Insecta; order Coleoptera; family Curculionidae; genus Pissodes; species Pissodes strobi. The sequence goes on along the minus strand of MU188203.1, from coordinate 6,436 downwards.
AATAATTCAGATCGACTAAAACGCTCTAAATTCAAGCAAAATCGTCCTTTAAATGGAAATGGCTAATTAAATCAGGACCCTTAGACCTTATCTTAATGGCCCGGCATACCTTTTAAAAGCGGAGTTAAAATAATTATTTTTGGCAATTAAAAAATGTTTCTCATCTCGTCAATTTGCATATACTTAAGGAAGTTTCGATTGAAGCGCACGTGGCATCGAAGCTATTTTATTATTCAATCGTGCAGAAAACTTGTTAAAATTTTGCCAGTTGTATATTTGTATTACTTCTGTATTGTGTATTAGCCTGTCTAATTATTTTAAATTTCTATTGATTAAATATAGGAATGGGAACTAGAAGTTCTATGCTGTATTCCCAACGTATGATCAACTTTGATAAATGCTTTAGAAGTATATTATTTAATGAACGTATCATGTATGTCATTATAAAATGAGCTGATCCAGATCACAAGCAACATTTTCAGACTCTAGGCAAGCTTAAACGCACATAACAGAACATAAACGCAAACAAAATAAATCTGCAGATTTCCGAAGCTCGTTCTAGTCACTGTTTAGAAAATCGCTGCTCCTTCTCTAAACTGAAAGCGCAATCGTATTCATTTTAACGCTGATTCTGATCGGATTTTCTTTTAATTCGTTAAACGATCGTATTAGAAAAAGACAAAGCTAATGAATGAGCCAAATGTAAAAAGAACGTGAAATTTGACCCAAATACCGCAATGCGCAGGCCCAAAATATGAGGACGACATTCCTATCGGTTCAATTATTTAGCTTCAAAGGCGAGTTCAATAACTGTTCGGTACGGTGTGCTCGAACACTTTTTATACAACAACCATTGACCCCGTCCGTTTTTTTTAGAGTATCGCACGTATAATTAAGCTTATCATGAATTACATTTTTTGCCGAATTTTATTTGAAGAAATGGAACATGAAGTATTAAAAAATCTAATTTTTTGGATCTTTAATCTTTAATTAACATTTAACGTAACTTGCAATGAAGCTGAAAAATCAGCGGCGAGTTGGACTACGGCTGCCTGTTATATCTTCATATTAATCACATAAATCACACCTTGCTAGGGCAATTTTGGCTACTAAAATATATTTGTGGCTCTCGGAACAGCTACTACGAATTCGCAATTACACTTGTTCTTTTACAAGTAATTATCCTTCGCATCTCCGCCATCCCTCATTACACTTTGTAGTATACAACTTTTTCCCAATCGGTACAATTTTTAAAGAAGTTATCTAAAAACATAGTGATTCAGCCGACCCTGGCTAGCCGCTCGAGCTCATGCATCGCCTTGATGCGTCATTACAATTTTGTACCGGTCGGTGACAAGCAAGAATCCGTAAATCGGTTCTTTCTTTTGGTTTTAAGAAGAAAAATGCCTAGAAATCGTATTTCTAGTATAGTGAAGTGTTAGTGATACGTCTTGCTCGCAAAGGAGGCGAAAAAAGGGGGCAATATGCATCGGGAGAAGCGAATCAGGGGGTGAGTCCATATAAGATTATATGCCAAAAAGCAAACTAAATGTGTATAATACTAAACTGAGTATTATGAATAAATATGACACTTGTAACCCTTATTTTTTTTACTTAATAAAATTGAAATGGAAAATACTCTCAAACTTCTAAAACTAACTATACTTATTAGAATAAAATAGAGTGCGAACGGGTTACAGTCAAAAATGCGAATGAAGCAGTAAACAAAAATTAAATCTGCTCACTGCGATTTGAATTATACTAACAAACTGTTATTTATATACGAGGGCATGACAAAACATTGTTACATTTATTTGTCGTCTTTGCACAATTACACAGAATCAAACAATATATTCGGAATTGAAATATATTATATCGAAATGAATATAAGTAATAAGCAACAGTTAACGATACGAGCTATTCGAACCGTTCTCTAGTAATCTCGTCTAATCGTACATCCTACCAAAGAAATATACTATTCAATCGCAAAAAGTGTTTACATAACACAATCAACAGGAGGAAATATATACCGGTCGGCGTGCACATTTATTAATGTTTTACATAGAATAAAACGTTTATCCCATATAAAGGAATATAAAAATAGAAACAAATGGTTATAATGCCTTCGTATCATTCGTTTTTCGATATTTGATCCCCGTATGGGGCACATGTGGGACCATAAACTACAATTCGATTCGATGCAAATATTGCAAAACAAAAAAGAAAGTTATGTTTAATTATGATCCACTGACTCATACTGCAGATCTATATGAAAATTTAAGTGTATGGCAATTACATAAAGTATTAAAATTTGAACAGAATAAACTTATTTACAGGATAATAAATAAAACTCAAAATTAAAATATTATCATAATATTTTCAAAGGATATTCATAGCCACAATACTAGAGAGTTTATAGAAAATCATACTGTTATTATTACTAAAATGCAATTATCCTCAATACCAGTGTTCAAAAACACTGTCTAGAGGAATAAGGACTATGTATATTGTAATTATTGCTATTACTGTATTAACAAATACTTTTCAAAAAAATAAAAATAAAATAAAAAATAAAATTTTGAGTAAGTCGAAGAGTGTCCTTTTCTCACGAAATTAACCTCTAAAAACTAGCCACAAAGGCAAGCTGACGCATAATTTACGAGCGACTAAATCCCAAGTTGGGTATTATTATAGCTTACATGGCCCTCCGTTGGCTTTGCTCGCAACGGAGGCTCAATCAACAAGAACTAAAAGTGCTAACCAAAACTAACCCAAAATTAAGGGAAAAAGGCGGAATGTTATCGTTCGGCTTTGTCGAAGCAATGTAATACCGGAACGCATTATTTTTAAACAATTCGTGTTGACATGAAAATTGGAGTAAACATTGCTTGCAGGAGATCTTAATAACTAATAATAATACCTATTTACAAATTCGCATTTGCAGATGCGAATAACTTTAACTAAAATTGGCCTTCACATTTGCAGATGTGAAGGGCCCCCAACAGCCTCCACCCCAGTAGGTATATTATGTAAAAGTAGTTAGAGGCACACTATATCCCTACATTTGCCGATGTAAAGGATATATGTACTGACAAAAATAAAACGGTATAGTGCTATGTATTTGCAGATACAAAAACAAATAACCACCATACTATTGCAACCCTCTTACAGAAAATCATTGCATTGGAGGTAGCGAATTATTACACTCTTGGTTTCTATTCAAAACAGAAATTACAGTATTTGCAGATACTGTAAATATGCTAAAAAATCGTTGCATTTGCAGATGCAGTCGAAAGCATAACCAGGGTTAAGCAGCAAGCAAAAAGGTGAATAGTTCGTTGTATATTAGCAGATACAATCGATCGTACCCACTGTCTGCAATTGCAGTTGCAGATAGTGAACATATTCATGAACCTATTTTTCTGTTCAAAAACAGAAATTGCAGCATTTGCAGATGCTGTAAATAGGCTAACAGATCGTTGCATTTGCAGATGCAATCGATATCATAAGTAGCAAAACCAAGGAAACTCTTTTGCATTTGCAAATGCATTAGAAGATCCTCTCACGCTAGCTGAGGAAATAACTTAGCCAAATCAAGACTATCAAGACTTACCAACATCAGAAGCATCAGATGGTCCTGAACAAAGTAACGACCACCTAGCTGTGTAGGTGTAGAAAAGAAAAAATCACACCTGCGAGGCCAGAACTACATACTCAGATAGTTTAGACGGGACGATTACTTATTAAAAGGACTAAAGATAAAAAAAAAAAAAACAGTATGATAGAGTATCCACCAGCTGCCAACTACTGCAATGTCCTCAGACCATCAAAATTAAATCTCGAAAAGAGTACTAAATCCTGCCAAGACAACTACTGTATCAATTACAGAAACAACTATAGTCCGTGGGATTAGTGCCTTAGCCCTCCCTTTCAATAATTTAATTAGCCAACCGTCTGAACTAGAATTATACGTTCAAAATTAGCAGAGAAAAAAGGTAAACAGTTCAATAATAGAGTGGGTACAGGATTATAAAATCCCTTTCAATAGGACACCACTCCGGTTAGCAAAGTAGAAGACTACATAGGACGGCAAAAAATTTAATTTCAAAATACGCATTCGTGGGGAAAACTGATCTCTTAAAGATGCATGTTTCCTTATCCCTATGCACAGTAGTCAAAAAAAGTTGTTAAGATTCGTTTTTTGCAACGTACTATACCAATTTGATTGTGTTTCATTTGGTTTATGTACAGCTCCATATCTTTTCACAAAACTGAAACCAGATGTAAGATATGTAAAATTAAAGGGTATAAAAACTGTACTCTACTTAGACAATTGGCTAGTTATTGGTAATTCAAAAGAGAATTGCTTAAAAGTATAAATAAAATTACATAAACATTACAAGATTTAGGTTTTATATAAAAAAAAGCGTAGTTATTCCCCCTCAACCATGCTCACTTTTGGGGTTTATACAAGAGAAAAGGGACCTACTGGCAGAACAGTCTATTATCTTTACCCTGAAAAATACTTACTCACATCTCCTTGCGGAGAGAAACAACCATTGTGGAAGAAAATTTCTCTGGCTGTAGGGAAATTACGAAGTTTCCTGAGAAATTAAACTGATTATTTTTTATTGCAAACTATAGAACCGTTAAAAAAAAAAATTTAAAAAAAAATCGATACGTATTTTTTTATTTCCGCTAAAGATGAATATTACAAGAGCTATACCAGTTTTTAGTTTTGTATATATACATATACCATGCATGGTGTGACGTAACAATTCATGTGTATTATGACGTCATAAGCACATCTCAAGGCGTTGTATCTGCCTCATTTTTCGGCTTAGGGAAAAAAGAAAAAACATATGTTTACTTATTTTTCATGGGCTATCGAAATCAGCAGTAATAAAAAAAAAAAAAAAAAAAAACAAAAAAAAAATATATGAAACATCCTCATTGTCAGGAGAGCTATTCTATAACAAAGCGTACCTAATGAAGCGATAAAAGTGATTATTTCTTCATTGACAGATAGCGCCCTGAAACAATACAGAAATACTTACAATAAATAGGGGAATTTCTGTTTTTCTAAGCGCCAACAAATATATAATAAAACCGTAAACTTATTCTTGAGCTCCTAAATATTCAATTGTCTTCGGAGTCATCCTACTCAAACAAAAGACGAAGCGGTTATAAAAAGTTTTCTCAATGGAACATTTAACATAAGACTCCCAAAATCAAAATACTCAATTACTTGGGATTCCTACCCAGTTCTACAGCGCTTAAAGAGCATGTACCCTCACGAATTCTTAAATCTACAAATCTAACTTTAAAGCTAGTAACACTCTTAATACTAATAACGGCACATAAATCACGGACAACCCGGAAGTAAAAATAGACAATATTTTTAAATATGAATACATAATTGAAATCAGATTCCCGGATAAAATAAAAGCAAGTGGCTTAAACAGGCTTCAACCTAGTTTGATATTACATTATTTTATTAATCAACCTGAACTATGTATAGTCACACTATTAGAGACTTACATAGAACGCATAAAAGGAAAAAGGGTGCTACCAGTCAATAAAAGGTGAATAGTTCGTTGTATTAGCAGATACAATCGATCGTACCCTCCACTGTTTGCAATTGCAGTTGCAGATAGTGAACATACCTATTTTTTTGTTCAAAAACCGAAATTACGGCATTCACAGATACTGTAAATATGCTAATAGATCATTGCATTTGCAGATGCAATCGATACCACAAGTAGCAAAACCAAACAAAATGTAATACTCACTCACAAAAAGCCCTATCACACAGACAACAGTCAAACCATTAGCAGATGGGTCAAGTTAATACTAAAAGCCAGCAGTATAAACACGGAAATCTTTGGGGCACACAGCACGCGACACGGGGCAACTTCAGCAGCTCAAAGAATGGGAGTTACATTACAAACCATTCAGAAGACAGCTGGCTCGACAGAAAAATCAAAAGTATTCTCGAAATTCTATAAAAAACTTGGCGTGGGTAATCCCACTGGATTGGCATCTTGTTTATTGAACCATAAACTCTAAGGAATCATATAAATATTAAGCTACAATTATAACTTACTTACCAACTTGTTATCATATTACATAAGAATATTGGTATAGTATTAAAAATAAGTTAAAAGGTTAATATCAGTTAAGCGTTAAACATGATATATGTACCTTCATGATGTGTGTTATTAAATCTAATGGTTATAAATTTGAATTTTAGTTTATAAAAAGGGCCTTACAAATCTAGGACTACAGAAAACGCGCAGTTTTCAGTTAATGTAGATTACATCGCAAATACTTTAAACATCTACAAAGTGTAATGAGGGATGGCGGAGATGCGAAGGATAATTACAAGATCAATCGACTTACCTGTAAGGAAGATCGATCGAAATTATCCGAGCAT
>MU188202.1:65547-84449 GCA_016904865.1 Pissodes strobi | reverse complement strand
ATCTGTAGGGAAGGTAATCAAACTAAGTTTACAGTTTGCACGTACTGTTCCGGGGAATTTCTTGCGTAAATTAATGCGTACCACTGATAGAATTGTAATACATCCTACCATACTTTATCGTAATCGTATTAAGATACTATTACGATAAAGTATACGATAAAGTAAAGTAGTGGAGATAAGTCTCCTTAATCATATTTGATGGTTGTCCTTGTATCTTCGCCACTAACTAAGAAATAATTACCTAAATTAGCTTTGTAGAATTCGCATAAATTTAACCTAATTCATATTTGTTTCACTTGAATGAAGGGTTGTAACGTTGTAAATGTTACAAAAACCCATATTGCGATTTTTCCTTTTACTGGTCGATTTGTGTTACTGATACTCTCGCCACCTTACTCCCGGTGTTCCGAGTCACTCGAAATAGGAACCCGTTTAGAGCGCCACTTGACAGAGGTGGTATATATTCTTTTTGGGGAATTGGTAGCCCTTTTAATCTGGACGCTCAAAGCGTTCAGACAGAGAATAGCGTTAAATTTGGCATCTAAAATTATCGTTGTTATTTTTGACCTGTTTTTGTGGTGAAATTAATCGACAAACGTACTGCCACGTGTAGTTTCCGCAGTTGTCGACGATATTGTCCCATACCAATAAAGATGTTTAACGACTACTGTGGTTATCCTTCCTATGAAGAAAAGGTTTGTTACATACTAGTGTGTCTATATTGAAAAGTGAAAATTATTTATAGTTTAATTAGGGACATTCTGTGAGGGGACATATAGCCTTCCTTTGGGGCTAACGTCCATCCGCAGCCTTTCTATGCCGACCTAGAGAGTTCCTGGTACCATTTAGCCGTACACAGGTCTGTGAAGGTCATTCGACTACATGACAGAAACGTGCCTTAGTAGAAGACGCCAGTGTCTACAAATCTACTAGATACAAGTGAATTCTACTTTGTTTTCTATTACCGACCTATCGATATTATCGTTATATATCATTTTGATTAATGAATTACCGTTAAACGACTACAGGTCGTTTTCTGTGCATATCGTTTATATGATCGTTATTTTATTGTTTTCGTTTAGTGATCTTATCGTTCTGCTTATCTAACTTACCCTTATATAGCTTAGGTTATCTATTATCATATATCATACATATTGCCGTGGGCATTTAAGCACAATCACCTCAGGCAATGGAATCATTTTCGCAGCTTTGATTGGTCTAGACCGAGCGCAGGTACGTTTTGCCACACTTGACTGAAAGGCGGTGCAATATGCGCATGTGGAATCTAGCCAGATGCGATCCGTCAGCTACGGGGCTCAATCAACAAGAACTAGCCATCAAGTACTAACCAAAACTAACCCAAGGCTAACCCAAACTAACTCAAAATGAAGAAAAAAGGTCAGGATCCTGGAAATCCCACGTTGAAGAGGACATGGCATATTTCACCGCGTTTCAGTCAATAATGTGGCAAGACATACCTGCGCTCGGTCTAGGCCAATCAACGCAGGGAAAATTAGTTCATTGACCGAGGCGCGGTGCATTGTGCTTAAAAGCTTACCGTGGCTGACAGCTTTTGTTTAATGAATTTACTGTTAAACGACAGTAGGTCGTCTACTTTCTTATATCTACCTCTTTCAATACTTCTTGTTTTTGTTTAATGGGCTTACCATTGAGATCTTTCAGAAATCCTACAAAAACCTTAAACGATTATTATCTTTTAAATTATAGAAAATTTTATTACAGTTTATGGTAAACATTGCCGTAAATTTCATGGTCATAAGTACAAAACACTTAATGAGGCGTGTCATTTGGTAACCAAATTTCAATATATCATAATTATTAAGTGGGATGATTGTCACCTGAAATCATCTAAAACGATAATCAATGAAACAATTGTTCAGCAGGGCTAGGCATCCATGCCAATCGTTATAGATATTATGTCAGGCGTTCCGTTATAAGTACGGGCCTGTATTGGCATTTTAGTTCTAGATACTCATGTATTATATAAACTGCTCGTCAAAAAAAACGACGCACCTAGTTTTTTGGACAATATTTGAAAGCTCGTTATTGGAAACCTACTCAACCGATTTTAAAAAACTTTGGAAATTCTGAATAGCTGATTCTTTGGCTCTTACGTCTAATTTTTGTAATAAGATATTTTGCACCTAACATATACTACAGGGTGTTAAAGAAAGAGATGTTTTTTTTTTACAAAATTTCAAGTTATCCCCATTCATGGGGTAGTTGAGATTGATAGTCGTAATACCTCTCTTTACTTACAGTTAGGTAATACCTCGGGACGTATTTGAGATTTTGTGGATATCTTGGCTAACTACGATTATATGGCAATTTTTCGAAAATTGTCGTTATTTTGCAGTTTAGTCCCAATAATGAACAAACTACGGAGGTATCCATGAATTGTGAACACGACGTCTTACGGTAGGTCATATGCTACCAGTTTATGTACGTTACGTGATCCATAAAACCAAAAAGTTCAGATTAAGGGATATGTTTTACACAAAATATTGCACGAATATTACTAAATGGTCCCTAGAATACCTAAGAATTGAAATGATAGGTGAGTACTTAAATAGGATCCTCTGTTAAAAAATGAATTCTTTTATTACCATTTTACTTTTTCAATCACCCTGTATATTCGAAGGTAATTTCGAGTGTAATTTGAACGGTTGTAAGAGACAAAAACTCGTTTGCATATTTATGGTAACGTTACACGAAGTAATATCCTTATTTTACCATATTTTGACAACTGACTGATTTATCACCAAAAATCAAAAACCGTTTCGAGAAAATATCTCATTCTTAATAATCCATGGTATTAAGGCCGCATTTTAAGTTTACAAGTATAATTTTCTTTGGTTTGAATTTCTATTTTGAATTTTCAAAAAAAAATTATTTTGTGTAAAACATATCCCATAATTTGAACTTTCTGGTTTACTGGATCACGCAACGTACATAAACTGGTAGCATATGACCTACCTTAAGACGCCGTGTTCACAATTCGTCGATACCTTCCGTAGTTTGCTCATTATTGGGACTAAACTGGAAAATATCGACGATTTTCGAAAAATTGCCATATAATCGTAGTTAGCCAAGATATCCACAAAATCTCAAAAACGTCCCGAGGTATTACCTAACTGTAAGTAAAGAGAGGTATTACGACTATCAATCTCAACTACCCCATAAATGGGGATAACTTGAAGTTTTGTAAAAAAAACATCTCTTTCTTTAACACCCTGTAGTATATGTTAGGTGCAAATTATCTTATTCCAAAAATTAGACATAAGAACCAAGGAATCAACTATTCAGAATTTCCAAAGTTTTTTAAAATCTGTTCAGTAGGTTTCCAATAACGAGCTTTCAAATATTGTCCAAAAAACTAGGTGCGTCGTTTTTTTTGACGAGCAGTTTAGTTAACGCCTCAGGCACGAACGATTCGCTTTCTGAATGCTTCTAGTTAAGGGTTTTATGTTGTGAAACAAATTTTTACTATTAACACTACATATCTTTTGCAGTGTTTTAGCAATATAATGATTCGATATTTATATAAGACAAAACGAGAGACAGGTGCTAATTACATGAATCGAGAATGAGGTTATTGAAGTCTATATTTTTTATAGTTGTTGAAGTTGCTTATAGCGATGATTATTTACATAAGTAATTGACATATAGATAATCCATCAACGTATTACTGTTTTATGATAAAATGTATGTCGAACAAAATTAATGTTGCGTCATCTGTAACCACCATGAACTTGTAACTTAATACATAAATAATATAGAAGTGCAAAACAAAGATGTTAATGAAACACTGTGAATTACCAAGTTTCATACACCGAAGATTCTGGTAAAGCAAATTCAACAAACAAGACACAAACAACTATGGTACTTTTGCAAGGTTATTAATTTTAAATATATGCACAAAAATATAAAGTGTCCCATGATATTTTAAGCTACTTTGAGGCCCTGTAAATGAAAAACCCAGATAGATAACGAAATGCGGTTTCCGCCGGATAGTTTGCATTGTCATATATTTTTTTGAGAAAACAAAAACTGCATTTTTCAGAGATGAGGCAAGTTGCTTATTTTTAATGGAACTCCCAGTATATTGTGCCAAACAAAAGTATGATCCCTTACCGTTCTGATAATACCAGGTTACTAGTTAGGTACTTTTATTTCGACATCTGTAGCATATATTGATGATTTAACGTGAATAAACTCAGATAACACAAATTTAATAATTTACCTTAAATGGAAATAATATCGGTCCTTTTAATAAAATATTTAACGTCAATCAAAACTCTCATCTGTTGCTGAGAATCTAAAGAGATTTTTAATCAATATAGATTTTCTAGATATTTCCAACAGATTCTCATATAAAAACTTCTTTTATTCGAGATATTACTTGAATGGGAGAGGTCTTAGTCAATTCGGGAGCATCATAGGGGCGTGCATAAAAGGGTTTAATTCTAGAATATCTTCTAACATTAGGTATGTAGTGTTAACTCACTGCATGCTGTCTACTCCCATTACGGTGTACGAGGTTTCGAATGGTAGTGATATGGCGATAGAAGAATCTACTTGTTTTTTTTTATAGGTGACTTAAAGCACAAAGAGGGCAGTTGTATGCCAGCTCTACTTTATATTATTCAGTCTTTGAGGCCTAAGGGTGATCAGTCTATTATTTTCCTATATTTCATATTGTTGGATATGTCTGCCATTAACATCAATGCATTTGCCCAATCATCTGATAAAATTGTTGACATTTCCGATGTTGCTCTGAAGTTAGCTTTTATCTAACAGAACACGATCATAAGAATAATCTTTGGGGTATCCACAGAGGCAAAAGTCAGTTGCAGCCAAATCTGGTGACCGCAGCGCCCAATGGATAGCCAACCACAATCATCTTCCACGTCTTTCCCACACTGCTGCGGCAGTGCTTAGAAGATATGTATGCCTTCTTTAGCCTTCGTTTTAGATGAAGATTCCAGATTAATATTGCATCGAGGGTAACCCCGAAGAAATTCAAAATTTAGTTGTGCGTCAGAGAGAGTCGTATGCCGTTACGCCGTAGTGGCTCCGTCTTTCTTTTCCTGATGAAGAGGACCATCTCCGTCTGCCTGGGGACGGTGTGAGTTGTGAGTGGTGAGTTACTTAAGACAAGAATTTATGGATCATTTTTTTTTCATTAAACGTTACTTACATCCATTTGCTCGAGCAGATTTTCTATAGACGGTTAGGGCAAAAAAATTTAAGATGTGGTGTTTACTTCAAACAAGAATGGTCTATCCTCTCTTTCCGCGTTGGAAATTCGGGGTTCTTTAAATATTTTTTGAGAACAGATAGGTAGCTGTAAATAATTAAAGAAGGCCGAATTTCCCACGCGGAAAGAGATGAGAGACCGTTCTCGTTGGAAATAAACAACACATCTTAAATTTTCTTGCCCTAACCGCGAATAGAAAAACTACTCGAGCATATGGATGTAAGTAGCGTTTAATGAAAAAAAAAATTCCATATATTCTTATCTTAAATAACTCACACCATCCCCAGGAAGACGGTGATGATGCTCTTCATCAGGAAAAGGCAGACGGAGCCACTACGGCATACGGCTCTCTAAAGATTCACAACTAAACTTTGTGTCTGAGGTGAAGTTCCTCGGGGTTACCCTCGATGCAATATTAATCTGGAATCTTCATTTAAAACGAAGACTAAAGAAGGCATATATATCTTCTGAGCACTGCCGCAGGAGCGTGGGAAAAACCTGGAGGATGCAACGCAAGGTTGTAATGTGGCTCTATACTGCTATCATAAGACCTATGATTGTCTATGGAGCCGTAGTTTGGTGGTCCAAGAGTCAGCAAAAATGGCAATGTTTAGACTCAGTCAGGTAGACCTACCATAATGGGAGCTATGAGAACAAGCCCAACCAGAGCCATGGAGTTAATGTTGTGCTTGTCCCCCGTAGATATTTACCTAAGGGAGATGGCCCTGATCACATTGCTTAGGTTCAGAGTTGTTGAGTGCAACCTAGCGTAGGATGGCCTAAGTGCCTCGCTTTTCTAAAAAGGCCATTCTCTCACAATTTCCAAATTCCAGATTACAAAACCCACATCATAAGGTAATAATGGTCGAATTTGTGTCATATTCATGAATTGCAAGAGGATTATCGGAACGCCAGATCCTACAATTATGCTTATTCACAAGTCCATTCAAATAGAAAGTAGCTTCGTCTGACATAATAAAGTTCCTACACAAATTAAGATTCTTTCCTATTATATTTAGACATTTTCTACAAATAATTACTAGTTGGGATAGTCTGTCTCTTTCAAATGTTGTACGCGTTCGATCTTATACGCGTAAAATTTCAGAAATGAAGAGTTGCTTTAGAAATATTGGTGAAATCCTTCATATTTCTTGCAGACGAAGATGGATTATCCTGAGTTCTTTCTTGAACTGGAATTATTCTGTCCAAAAGTTGATTATTATTGATAGGTAGTTCTTTTCCTTCTATCCAGGGAACTTGTAGTGGAAAACTGTTCTAATCAAGTTTGCGCGGATTTTTATTAAATATACTTCTGAATCTCCTTTTTGTTAAACTAGCTGATCATGTTTCAACAAGCATCAACACACTTTGCTCTCTTTTCTAATAAGAAAATTAATTAAATTTCATAAGGAACTTCGACACAAATGTCGTGTGCTAGACACTTCATATATTATTGACAAACTCACATTGTTAGCTCGTTGCTAGATTTGCTAATTGAGCTTCGTCTTTTGTTGTATTTTACATGGTAACCCCGGTTATTAATAGATGTGTATGCCCTCGGGCGACTTATAAACCCTCTGGCCAGAGGCCCTCGGGTTTGTAACATTGTCGCCCTCAGGGCATAAACATCTACTTAATACCCTTGGTACATTAATAACTATAATATACTCTACAGATGGCGAAATAAAAGTACCTAACCCGGCATCATCAGAAAGGTAATGGATCATACTTCCATATTTGAAATATATATACAGCTTGTTCCATTGAAAATAAGCAACATGTCCTCTCTTTGAGAAATGCCCTTTTTTAACATTGCCAGTATCATTTCAGGTGAGAAAAACAAAAAAAACACTTATGAGTTAAATGGCGTTTAAAACCGCTGAGGAGCACTCTGTATTGTAACCACTTCTAGGAGTATTACTTAATATCCCCTTATAAACGATACTCAATGATTTTCAAGATATGCATTATAAAATTTAAAAGGTAACCCACGGCACTGGCGACAAAAATTGCAGAGCTGTCATTTAATGCCAAGTACACCGTCATAACTGTTAGACAATTTTCACTCAAAACTGAAAAATCTTTAAACATTTTTATTGAATTATGAATAATCAAAATCCTGTCCTCTAAAAAATTATTTGTCTGTAGAAATAACCGCACTTAACTATAACTCTCCAGATTCACTTAGGTAATATCTCATTAAATTTGGCAGTTTATGCCACTTCGAGTAATATTTCAATATCTAAATATTTTTCAGCTATATGAAACTAACGATCGTCCCAATGCACACGAAAATGACTGATTCCTGGATTGATTGAAAGCTGATATTATTTGTATGCAAAAAAGAACGGTGTGTGTTTAAGATCACGTGACAGAAGTGAAAACTTCAACATGGAGAGATTAATATTATGAAACACAGGTATTCTTTGTGTTCTATATTTTGAATATACCTGTCATAACTTCGATGTTTAAATTAAAACTTTACCTCGATATCTGCCTAAAAATCGGCTCATCACTTGGAAAATATCAAAATTTCCGATCCCGACTCATTTTTCCGTCTTCAAATGGTTTTAAATGAGGTTTCGGGCAAATAACTTACTTACTTACCACAAGAATTATACGCACCGATATGCTAAAAGTAAAATTAAACCTATGCCATAAAATCCACTAAAGACTGCCTGTAATTGTCAATAAATTTAAAAATTTTTCGATGATGACACATTTTTTCCAGCTTCAATGAGATTTCAGGCAGATTAATCAACGTATTTTAACCAAAACGGCATGTTAAAATGTTGGAAGATGTATTGCTTCCAATTATTTCTCATAATGCATGAAAAGCAAAGTTATCTATTAAGCCAAAATATTAAAAACTTTGCCAATGTTTTGCGATTTTCTGTTTCAATTTAACCTCGATTACCTCGTTTTTTCTGATTTTCTCAGGAAAATGTCATAATAGTATATAAAACCTTCGTAAATCTCGTGATCCCTGCTATAAAGCAGGGATCACGAGGTTTGTTGAAAACAGCTAAAAATAAAAAAAAATCACCATTTCGGCATTCTAAATCGGATCGATGCAATTTTTTGTTACGTTCTGCTCATATCTCTTCTATATGATTTACTTCCGATTATTTAATTTTTCAGTTATAAAATATTAAGTGGTGACGTGTCGCGTCGAAACCCGAAATGGGGAAAGTTTAAACGTCCATAAAACAAATGAAACATTACCAAAGTATCTTCTAAAACAGTTTTTGGGTGTAGTTTCTCGTCAAGTAATTGGCATTTCTCAAAAAAAAGGTTTTTGGGAGGACGACAAAATAAAGCTTCAATTTTTTTGACGCAGAAATCGATGCTTTTGCATCTTCCTTCCATATCCTCCACATTTTCGAAGCAGAAAATCATTTAGAAGTTTTTCTCTTAGAAACTCCTTATCAAATTGTCGTGTCACTTTTTTTCCTAAAGTAACAGCTTTTTCAAAAATATTCACTCTCGAAAAATTACTCGCCATTTTTCGATTCTCGCAAATTTCTAATAGTTCTGAGGACCGTCAAAAGGTCCAGAAAATTACATCAAAATTGTTTAATTTCTTCGACAGTTATTTATCAAAGCGAAATTTTGAAAAATCGCAGATTTGACGTAGTAACTTGCACACAGAAAATCTGATAGTCAAAAAAAATTTATCGTTGGTGTCCCCCCAAGTGTTGCCTACAAATGTGGCAAATCCCAAATTTTAACTCCCAGTCGTTTTCGAGAAAAAATAAGGTGTAGCAATAGGCTTATGGTAACTGAAATCACTGGCTAAATGTTTCCCTTTTGCGCATAGCTGAAGTCGACGACATCTTCATCCGAATGGGCCTCACATATCCAGGAAAAAGTGTGCTCAACCCTAAAGAAATTTCACTTTAAAGATCTATGCGCTTGTATATACAGTGTGTCCCCGGATGGACCTAACTATACTAGTAAACTGTCTTATTTTGCATTTTAGCAAAAAAAGTTATTCTTCATAAGAAGTTTTGCTTAGTCTGAAAAGTCTATAGCCGTCTTCAAAATTTCCAAGTATTATACGGGGTGGTTAAAAAATAAGAAAACGTAGATCCAAGTCAAGAATGAAGTGCATGTTATTTGAAAGATATGTAAAAATCTTATGGGAAAAAGTTGTTTCTTATGTCAACAAAAGCTCCAATATCAAGTTTGAACGTTATATTTTAAAGTTGATTTTTACCTTCATTACTGAACGCTAATTTAACCGATAGCGATGAGACGTAAATAATGAAGTTATTCATAATAACAATAAAGTCAGCTGACTTTCAAACTAAGTTTCAGGTACTTATTAAAGTCAACAAAGCTTGTCAGTGTCTCAAACTTTTGAATAATGTTGACCCTAGAGCAAAGAATTTACTTAGTTAAATGTTATGGTATAGGGGAAACATCGTATCGTTTTGCAATTGATCTTTTTAATAGGAAATATCCGGGGGTATACGTTTCTGTAAACCGTCTTCAGGAGTTAGTTAGAAAGTTTAATAGAACTGGCGCTGTAGCAGATTTGAAGAAGAAAAAAAGCAGTCATGATGAAAATTATGCCGCTACAATGATTGCTCTTGATTCGGTAAGAAACTTCCCCAAGAAATCGCTAAGAGAAAGAGCGCAGGATCTATCCATTAGTAAAAGCCACTTACAGAGAATTCTATAAGAAAATAAAGTTTATCCATACAAATGCGGTTAGAATTCATAAACTTGAAGCAGGAGATGATGGGCTTCGTTTAGAATTTTGTTTGTTGATGGGAGAACGAATTATGATGGAGAGATATTTTTACAGACACATTGTTTTCACAGACGAAGCAACATTCACCACGAATGGAGTTGTAAGCAGTCAAAACTGTAGATATTGGTCGGAAGAAAATCCAAATTTTTTAATTATAACCAACAGGATGGTTGTCCTGCGCATAGAGCAATTAGAGTTAGAGAGTGGTTAGATAGGAATTTTCCTAATAAATGGATTGGACAGCTCGGTCCTATTAGCTGGCCTCCACGTTCCGCGGATATTACCGCGTCAGATTTCTTTTTATGAGGATACCTCAAACAAAAAGTGTATGCGAATGATCTTCATGACAATGAAAATCTTTTAAAATAAAAAATTAGAGAAGCAGTAGCCGACATAAATAAGCATACTTTACATCAGGTGTACGAAAAATTTAGAGCGCTCATTGAAAAATGTGTAGAAGTAGGAGGACAACATGTTGAGTAATGTTTGTATTTGTGTTTTGTTTTCGTTCAATAAATAATTATAAACTTTGGTTAAATTCGTGTTCTACTTTGGTAATCATAATGAAGGTAAAAACCAACTTTAAAATTTAACGTTCAAACTTGATATTGGAGCTTTTGTTGACATAAGAAACAACTTTTTTATCCGATCGGACGAAAAACGACACCTTTCCGATGTGTTTTCTCACCGCAAAAGTTATGATTCCAGTATATTGTATTCGTTGCTTGGCAACATGCAATAACTGTACAAGAATAGAAAATAACTGTCCGGGAATATAACATTCCCGTCCTAGGCCGGGAATGTAACATTTCTGTCATATTCAAACGCCTTGTTTGCCAGATCTGACGTCTATCAAAAGTAACATTTAGCTGTAGTTTCCGTAGCTACGTAATAAACTTCAAGCTCGCTCGATTCAAAACTTGATATTATGTTGAGTTTAAATTTAAAACACCGATTTTATTTAGAGTAATATTTGGCTCTATTTTTATAAGTACGTATTCTAATTAATTTCGATCGGATAAAAAATAGTATGTGCAACTCGTAGGAAAAGCACATTCCTGGACTCCTGTGTTGCTGGCCTCGGCTGCGCCTCCTCCAGCAACTACCACAATCGTCCAGGAGTGTTTTGCTTTTCCTCCTAGTTACACAATATACTATTTCCCATAAGATTTTTCGATATCTTTCAAATAACATGCACTTCATTCTTGACTTGGATCTACGTTTTCTTATTTTTTAACCACCCCGTATAATATTTCGAAATTTTGAAAACGGCTATGGACTTTTCAGGCTAAGCAAAACTTGTTATGAATAATAACTTTTTTTGCTAAAATGCAGAATAAGACAGTTTACTAGTAGAGTTATGTCCATCCGGGGCCACACTGTATATACATAAAACCTAAGTTTAAGTCGTATGTATTTATTTTTTTTTTATATTTTGGAAATTCGCCGTCTGTGGATTGGAAAATTTAATCAGATGTAGAGAATTATGTAGCCTCTATTTAGTGAAATCAGTTGAGAGCAACTACTTCAACCAGCCTCCAAAAACAAAAAGTTCATGCTGACGGCTCAAGCTGCAGCTTTGAGCTGGAGATTTATATTTTTGGATTGCGAGTGCGATAATTACCCGATTTGATTCCGTCGATATTTGCGGATTTATATTATTTATTTCACCCCAGCGCCGCAGTTCGAAGGATTTATCGGTTCAACAACCCAAAGACTTACATGGCCAGGTATTTCGTAAGAACTCTTATATAAATTGCGTAACTAATCAGGAAAAAATGTTAAGAGGTCCAATCTTCAATATTTTGAGAAATAGTAAGGAATTTTTATTTAATTAGGAAGATGACCCTTCACAATATTTTTCCGAATTCTTGCCGTTCTGTTGTTAATTCTTATATTCTACATTAATGTTTGCTACAACAAAAAATCAGTAATTAGGGAAAGTCGATATTTGCAAAACAAATAGCGGCCTAAAGGCGGCGTCCCATGCATCCGATTTCCGACGTCCGATACACGAAAAAGTCTTAATTTTTGTGAGCAAGAATTATGCACATACATCTGATTTTCGGATCCGAAATCCGTGAGATATGACGTATAGAGATGGAAGAAGGAAAACAGTTTAGCAACTAACCAACGTAAAATTGATTCTCTCGGACTTGTTTTTTTTTTCATTTTCTATATAACCGAGAGTTTTTCGATTTAAGTATTGTATGTATGAATTTGTATTATAATAATTCATTTATTAAAATCGAAATTAGTTTAATAAGGCATGCCCCTTTTACCTTAATGTTAGAGCAAGTATTTCTCCCATAGATGGTGAGAAGAGTCACTTAACATCCTAATATAATTAAAATACTTTTCTTGATCGATCAGTTGCATTTCTTGCAGTAGATTATAATATGCCCCTTGAATTTTCCTATTTTTAAAAATATTCCGTATACCCATAATCTTCTTTGCATTCTTTCCCTGCTTATTCGCCCTTAAAATTAACAATAGAGATAAAAGCAACACACTATTTGCCTCAAAAAAGTAGTTCCGCCGTCTTTGAAGTGGATGGTTCATTTTGTATTGGAAATAAAGAAAAATTAAAATGTACCAAAAATAAGTCAAGGAAACAATAAAAATTACTGAAGACGTGAGGTTAAAAATCCGACAAAAGTTAAAATTATTTTAACTCATACGACGTCGGATGAATTCTTAAAATATTCAGATGAAAATTGGTGCCAAAATGTTTTGACCAATAGGAGCATCGTCGGACCATAGTACGGTCGGATATCGGATGCATGCGACGCCGCCTTAATTAGTACGTCAGCACACTGAACAAATCCTAGAGTATCTCACGAAATACGTTTAAGCATTAGGAGAATTTTTGGAATTCTAGAAGTAACTGCGCCCCCAAACGGTGAAACTTTCGACTGGAAACATGTAAAGGATGTTATCTCTGTCTGAAGCTCAAAAACTGAAGGACGAAATATCAATGTGTGTAGAAAAGAAGTGTAATTACAATTTTCGAAACCAATTTTTAATGTAAGTGTTGACTACTTGTAGACAAACGAGATTTTAGATTTTGTCGCAAAGTACTTTGATTAATTATTATAGAGATTTTTTGAGTTTTTTTTTATATAATGCAACCTTTTACTAATGAGCATGCCTTAAGACATTGACAGGTTTTTATGATTGGTAGAGTGCGATGAAAATATTTCGCAGAACATGTTTGATTTTTCCTTAGCTGTAAGCTGTAATCCCTGTGATGCCGCGTTCGCCTGTCAAAGGTGGAAGAGACGATTTGTAAAGTTATTCTTACTGCCTTTGCTACCGACCAGAAATTCCTGGAGCCACTGGGGCATTGCTAAATTTTACTCCCGGTTCTTTGATTGTGTTTGTCCTTAGTTTCACCAATCACACGTTTACAATCGTTTCTCGCTTCGGTAAAATAACTGCGACTTTCAGCGGTCTGATTTTTCTGCCAGTACTTGTAGGCTTGTTGTGCTACCTACGGCTCATTCGCATCTTCTGTCGAACCAGGGCTTTCCTTTTGACGGTAACTTGGATAGAATTTGGGATGTATGCTTCCATTCCTGAGGCGATTACTTGCGTATCTCTTCGCAACAGACTGACGATTCGTCAGTGCCAAAGCAGACATCGAGCCAAGAAAAAACCAGGTAGAACTCGTTTAGATCCTCCCAGGTTGCACAATTAATGCCAGATTTCACGAAGCAATGATGGATCCTTGGTGCTTGTGTAAAAATATTTCACCTGTGTGGTTAAGGGTTAAGAATTGAAATAGCATCTCTTGATTTATTTTCTCTTTTATATTTATTTGTTTCAGAAATATGATATTATTCTGCACTCTGAAAAAAATATATAATACACACACCTGGCCCAATTTTTATCATTTTAATAGGGAAGATGTTAAAGCAGTTTCTTCAAATAGATCCATGAAGATGTTGGCTACCGTAGTTTATTTTTCTGAGAGTTGACCATAGCAGAATTCTTCAAAGATAGCTATTAGTGTATACTTTAGAGCTTTATTGCACGTATATTATGACACAAGAGAATCGAATTTGCTTTTTAATTTACTTTATTCCCAAAGCTCTGTAAAACAAACTTTGTTAAGGCCGTCAAAGCTGTCACATATATTTGCAAAGTTCGCTATGGTTTATAAAGTAATCAAATTATTTATGCTTTATTTTTAATACTATATCAACAAGGTTGCTAAAAAATAGTGATCCTGGAAATGGAAGAAATTCAAGGGATAGCCTCACTTATCAAGGACACCCTTAAATAAGTCAAGGCCCTTTGTATGATGAGACTTACAGTTCTTATCGATGATGTGATCAGAAAAACATCATCACATCAGAAGATACTATTTTGGCATATTATAACAGCGAACTTTTTAGATACAAAAGTTCTTCGTTTTAGACCGAATATCCTCTATCGAGGTCGGTTCTGAATTTACAGGGAGGAATAGTTTTAACCAAAGTTTTCAATATTATTTCCGTTCTTAAGAGGAAATCGAGAGAATGCCGTCCAAGAAACTCTTTAGTTTTTCCAAAGAAGAAATGGAAGAGACAAATTTACTTGAAAAAGTAAGAAAATATATCTCACTGCAGCCAACCGGGAGATGCAGATTTTCGTTAATTACACATAGGAAAAATGTACCAGGCAACTAGTAGGCACACACAAGATAGAAAATGCGCCAGCTAGTGTAGCCAAATAGTTTGGTCTACGAAACTCTTCTTCTTATACACACAGGACATTGATGATTCAGGCACTCATCAGTTACTATATTGACCTATAGTGGATCGTTTATAGAAGGAATGGTTGGAGGTGGTAGTGTTCGACAGAAGGGGCGCGGCTTTATTGAAGAATGTGAAAATTCCAAGATTGCGATTAAGGAAGTTCTACTGGCTAGCCTTCCACATTAATTGACTCTGGCATTAAATAAGCTAACCAACTTTGGAGCTGGTAGCCCATATTATGTAATTAATATTAAAAATAATTTCCATTGTCAAAGTTGCTTTCAATATTTTTAGTAAGAATCGTATTCTGATAGTACATATTTTGTAGCTAGCTCAAATGTATAGAAATATATGTATTTTCCAGTATTGTATAAGAAATTATTTTAATTAATCTAATTTCAATATCAAAATGTATAAGAAATTATTGCTGTTTTATAGCACTAGTACCTACAATAAAGTGCCACTTTCAGTCCACTAAACTGTCCGATATTTGCAAGCAATCGAACATAAAATGTATTATATGTCGATGTTAAACATTCATTATTCAACATAAGAAGTCTATTTTTTCTGCGAACAAGCTGACAATTTCCATGATATATTAGTTCCCCATTGTGTGTTGTTTTTTTTCCATGATGAGGAATATCAAGGTAGCACACCGCCACATACTAGCCAATATTGAGTTTATTATAGACCAAAAGTTCAAAAACAAAGCTTTGACTCATTTCAATTGCTTTATAGATTGGGTTATGCATGAACGACGATGAGGTAGTTATAACCTGTCAAACATCATTAATTTTAGTTGATTGAATATTAGTGGTATTATTTTATATTTGCGATACCCAGAAAATTCATTAATATTTTTATATTAAAAATATTTTGGTGTACCGATTTAGTGTGGATAAAGTAAGTATAAAATCTAAGAATTGCTTTAATTTACTTCTATTTTAACTAAACTGGTCAACATAAAGTTCAGTCCATTCAACTTTTAGCCATATTTTCAAACTGCTGTAACTTTTTTAAAAATAAAGTTTTTTGAACGAGGTTTGCGGATTTTGAGGGCGTGTCTTTTGGGATTAAACTGCATGCTATAGATTTTCAGTAGCATTGATATTATCATGATATACGGGGTGATCAATAAAGTCATGCAAAAAATCAAAAAGTTGGTGTGTGTGCCATTTTAGCAGTAAATTTTTGTAGTCATTGGGGTCATGGGTTCTTACCAAGGTAATATCAATATCTCTGGACGTTTTTGCCATTTTTTGGATTGAAGCCTTTTGACCTTAGGTACACTACTAAACATCAAATTGTGGCAACAACATTTTTAAAATGCTATAACTCGAAAATGAAGTGACAGATTTTTACGAGCATTTCAGATCCGGAAAGCCTATTTCATGTAGATTTTCTATGACCTAAGCATTACACGGAGGGTTACAGTTGTCACATTATACGGGGCTAATAATAAACAAATGCGTATCTACTAACTCAAAAAGGCCAAATTTTACAATCGTTACGGCTTTTTACTCCAATCTAGAGAAAAAAGTTATAGAACCTTTGGGCAAGAGAAATGTTATAGTTTTTCGCTGATGCAAGAAAATCTCCGCTTGGTGGCGCCATTGAGTCAGGAATGGCTCTCAAAGTTAGCTCGAAATTTAAGCCTGCTTTGCGACCTTTAAAGAGATATCTAAAAAACTATCACCAAAAACTGCTGAAGCTTTCAAGCAGCAAGTGGCTTAAGGATATACTCGCAAACTGTGGGACTTCACACCTACACACTATTAGGAGATTATTTTTTTATTAGTCCTGTTAGTTGTGTTGTATGTTATGTTTATTCTTATCAAAAATAAGGATTGGGAATTAAGAAAAGATAATATGTGTATTTATTGTTTTTAAAAATCCAATAAACTTTAAACCAGGGCTCTTTCCTTTCTAAACTTTTTTGAACGTCAAATTGAACAATTTTAAAACGAAACAAATGGATAATGTTCCTTTGGCGCCCAATCATTTACCCTATACTTAAGATGTCCGTGTTAGAAACGTATTTGTTTATTGTTGGCCCCGTATAATGTGAAAAATGAATCCTTCCGTAAAGTGCTTAGGTCATAGAAAATCTACATGAAATAGGATTTCCGAATTTGAAATGCTCGTAAAAATCCGTCATTTCGTTTTCCAGTTATAGCATTTTAAAAATGTTGTCGCCAAAATTTGTTGCTTAGTAGTGTATCTAAGGCGAAAGGGCTTTAATCCAAAAACCGGGCAAAACGTCCAGAGATATTGATATTACCTTGGTAACAACCCATATTGTAATGCCTAAAAAAGTTATTGGTGAAATGGCACACACACAAACTTTTTGATTTTTTGCATTACTTTATTGATCACCCCGTATATCATGATAACATAAATGCTACTGAAAATTTATGGCATGCAGCATAATCCCAAAAAAACGCGCTTTAAAAATCCGCAAACCACGTTCAAAAAACTTTATTTTTAAAAAAGTTACAGCAGTTTGAAAATAGGCTAAAAATTGAATGGACCGAACTTTATGTCGACCAGTTTACATGGACGTAAGCGTTATAATTATACACTGACAGACACACGAAGTGATCCCAAGACAATTTAGATGACATTTAAAGATGAATAAGATTTGAAAAAAATATGGTATGGATATGCTTTTGCCTTTATTTTGACGGAACATGCCTTGGCTACCTATACTAACTATACTTATGTATAAAAACCGGTAGCTTGTTTTTGAATAAAGGTTCATGGTTAAAACATGAAGTAATATTATCTGGGAAAGTTTGAGACTACTTTTGACGCGTTATTATGAATTGATAAACATTGTAAGATACTTGTGTTATAGCCTCGTCCTTCAGCTCCGAGTTCGTTTTTTGTTAGTTATGCCATCTCAACTCATTAGGGTGATTTTTTGACATGTCTATCAAAAGAATTCATGGAAACATCAGGTATGGTAGGTTTTTGCGAAAATAACAACAAATAATGTCATAATAGAAGTCACCGCAAATAATTGGTACGATTGAAGCGGGTCAAACCCAAAAAGACGTGTTTGTGACACAAACTGTTGCATGTTTCTCCACCTCAGTTTTGTTAAGGATTTTTGAATAAGGTTGGTTCGGCGCTGGCCCCACGGTATCAATAATTGCACAAGTGCTAGTTTATTTAGTGACCCCAAAGAAAAACGGGAAGAACTTAAAAGAACTGGAAAATGCTCGACATTTCGAGCAGCAAATCTGCGTCCGTTGTCTAGAATGAGGAATCTGAAAATAAAAATGGTTAATAAATTTAATTCAAACAGTATAAAGCTCGTGAATTTTGTCAAGTTTGGGATAGACTTTGACAAGATGACGTGGATAATGTCAGAATTTTAATTACTGGTTTGTTAGGTTAGTGTGATATTGAGGTGATTAGATCAATACTGTTGCGTTTTTGAGGAGATATATAGTTATAAATAAGTATTGTGTTTTTTTGGAAGAATTCAATGATTATTGTTTAAAGGTTAAGTTAATTTTTAAATATCCCATATCAGTTTTAGTTTTTAGCAAAGGTAACCAGGAGTTAATGAAATTAACAATAACTAAAGCAACACGATCATCTTTATTTAATAATATTAATGCACATTCTTTAATGTTTTGTTTTTTTTTCTGGTAATGGGTCGAAGCGTTCCATTGTATTCTGTGATTGTTCTCAAATGTACGTTGACAAATAAGTGATTTGTGGAATTTTAATGTACTCGGTGCTCTGTTAGCAGTTTTGTTAATGGTCTTATCTAAGTTTCGGTTTTATTTATTATTTTTGAAGGAATCTTTTTTTCGAAATTCCTAAGACCATTAACAAAACTGCTAAAAGAGCACCGAATACATTAAAAATACACAATTCAACAAATCACATATTTGTCAACGTACATTTGAGAACAATCACAGAATACAATTACCAACCCATTACCAAAAAAAAAAAAACGAAAAATTAAAGAAAGTGCTTTAATAATTTTAAATAAAGATGAATGGGGCACTTCAGTTTCTGTTAATTTCAGTAACACCTGGTTGCCTTTGCTAAAAACTAAAACTGATATGGGGTATTTTAAAATTAACTAAATCTTATTCTTAAA
>MU188202.1:27964-65537 GCA_016904865.1 Pissodes strobi | reverse complement strand
AAAACTGATATGGGGTATTTTAAAATTAACTAAATCTTATTCTTAAAAACTCTTGGAATTAAAAAAAAATAGAAAATATTACTTTGCTAAACAACTATATGTTGATTTCTGTTGACGTAGCATCCCTATATACCAATGTGCCATTTCAATTAGCATCTGATATTTTGTTATGGCTGTGGCACACACACTAAAGGGAGATCGTATGGCACTTGACGAACGGTGTGTGCGTGCGAAGATGTTGACGGTTCTTGAATAGCTGCACGTTGTAATTAGAAGGTCAAGAATGTCCTGGGTGTGAGTTCCACAGTGATGAAGTGCACCAGGTAAAGGAGTCCTTATAAAGCGATGATCTAGGTGTTTCTAGTTGTACGACGAACGGGTGCGCTTTTGCCGTCTATCGTGACTATCTGACAGGCGTTCCTAGGGGCGGGATGAGGCCGGACAAGTCCTGGTACATCTGCCGTGAAAATATCTGTAAAAGAGGGAGATCTCGGCCACATGTCTGCGATGTTGCAGAATATCCAGATCCCGGGTCAACTCTGGGTCGCCGACGAGATGCACAGCCCTCTTCTCAATGGAATTCAGTAGATTCAGGGTGTGCTTAGTTGCGGCTCCCCATATGTGTGAGCAATATTCTAAGCACGGTCTAGAGCAAGAGCAGCTGCTGCGGTGTATAAATTTTTTGTTGCGAAGTAGCGCACCAAGCTTCTGCAAGGCTGACTTTGCGATGTTAGCAACGTGGCCATGCCAGGACATATTGCTGTTGTCCGAGACACCCAGTATTTGTCTGTCAAAGGTGGTAGAGACGTTTTTGTAAAGTTATTACTTACTGCCTTTGCTACCACCCAGAAATTCTTGGAGCCACTGGGATATTTCAGAAGTTTATTACTGATCCTTTGATTATGTTTGTCCTTAGTTTCCTCAATCACCCGTTTGCATTCGTTTCTCGCTTCGGCAAAATAATTGCAATTTTCAGCGGTGTGATTTTACTGCCAGTACTTGTAGGCTTGCTGTTCCCTACCTACAGCTCTTTCGCATCTTCTTTCGAACCAGGGCTTTCCTGTTGACTGTACCTTTTTGGAATTTGGGATATATGCTGCCCTTCCTGAGGAGATAGATTACTTGCGTAAGACTGGCGAGTCGTCAGAGCCAAAGCAAACGTGGAGCCAAGGAAAATCTAGATAGTACTCTCAATATTAATGCAAGATTTTACGAGGCAATGATGGGTCATTCTGAAGGAGTGACAGTTCACAAACCGTTGGTTGTAATCAGTTTGTGGTCGGAAGCACCTAATGGCGTACCACCTGTAATTGTGTACTGGTTAGGATCTGTGGTTAGAAAAATATCCAGGAAGGCGGCAAATTCGCCCCTCTCTGTGATGCGGGCTGGTTTGTCTACAAGTTGAGTAAGCCCGCAGCTGATGACAAATGTTTCAGCTTCACTACCTTCGTTTCGGTTTTGTTGTGATGTTTGAACCAATTGATGTTGTGAGCATTGAAACCTCTCAGAACGATTATTTCTGAATTGTGGTGGTCGACCTGTATTGAATCAAAAGTGGTAACTAGTGCTGTAAAATAGCTTTAGGCTCTATGGCTCGAAGGGCGATAGATACAGCATATGAACTTGATTAATCCCTTGGCGGTGAATTTCAGTCACATGACGTCAAGGTTGTTCGGTTCGAGTTTTTCATCGCGGTGACACGAATGGTCGCTTTGGACAAAAAAGCTTATTCCGAATTTATGTAAGAATCGAGAGTGTAGGTCGTAACCAGGGTAGGGTAATTTACTGTTGTGTGTTCTGTAAGGGCAAGTATGTGTAGTCTATTTGCTTGTAGATGTTGGTGTACCGAATGAAGCATCTTATGTTGCAGAAATCTATATTGTTCAAAATGTGGAAAAACATCAAAAAATACATCGACATTCCGATGAATGAATTTCTAGACGCTATTCACCGTAAGATGAACATATTTCTCTTTTGAAGATACATTACAAGCAAATAGGAGAATGTACCATATGCTCTTCAGTCGCACAAATAGTCCTAGAAGAATTTGAATCAAAGATTATTTTAGATTTAGATTATCCAGTTCTAAACTTAAATTTGCCATAAAATTAGAAATCTCACAAACCATCCTAGCTCTAACCTTATATCACAAATAGACCTCACTTATTTAGGGATATACCGAAACTACTATTTACAACATCCTATATAAAAAAAAGTCCTCTCTAATTGAACTGACAGACACAGCAAATTACCTTAATGACATTTATTATAGAAAAAAAGACATAGGCGAAATATATCTTAATTAAAAATAGTTGTCCAAAAAACTTCAATATTTAATAGTTGTCTTCAAAAAAATTTGGATAACAGCTAAGAACAAAGAAATAAAACTAAATAAATAAATGCAATACAATACAAAAAACTGTCATAATATTATGAACTTATTGAAAAAATTAAACACCACTAAAACAAAAACACTAAATAATAAAAAACACCTTTAACGTACGAAATTCCCTGCTAACAGTGTGCTAGTTGACAAACAAATATTTGCAAATCGCCTTAATTAACACACAAATATGAGAAAAAAATAAAATCGCTGCAATTAATAATGAAGGAAAATGTACACATAATGTTAATTAGAATAATACTGAAATTCCAAAAACAAATGCGGGAATTCTTGGAAATGATCTATATTAAGAAGCATGCGAATTCTGTGTCACTTTTTAAGACGCTTTTTTGTAAAATGTATTATCTTAAGATGGATTATAATACGATATCTATCATGGATGCGCGAAACCTTTTAATTATGGATTATAGTATCTCACTTTATATTTAATAGGCTTTTATGACATAAATAATTTTTGCAGATATAAAATCACATTGATGAAGGCTAAAAATGTGTGTACTGACAACAGAACGATGAATATTTAAAAACACTAACATTTTATATTTTGATTTGTTAATGGATCAAAAATCCAAGAGAAGAAACTTTAAGGATGTATAACCAATGGTTCAATAACACCTAATTGCCTTTGCTGACAATTCAAGCTGATAAGGAACATTTAAAAATTAACTAAATCTCAAAGCAAAAATCATTGAATCCTCCCAAAAATAAAATACTTAATTATAAATATATAGCACTTCAAAAATGCTACAATTATTATTTGTCTAGTAACACCTCAATATCACAATAACCTAACAAACCAGCAATTAAACGTTAAGACATGATTCTTGTTATCTTGTCAAAGTCAAATCAAAAGTTGACAAAGTGTACGAGCTTTTTACTGTTTTAATTGTATTTATTAATCTTTTCCATTTTTAGACTCTTTTGTCTCTCGAAACATTAAGGATTTTGCTAAATTAGCACTTGTGCAATTTACAACCTGGGGCCAGAGCCGACGCCGCCTTATTCAAAAGTCCTAATAAAACTGATGTAAAGAAATAATTGGTCTCACAAACATGAATCTTCCACAACAATATTCAATAACTTAATTAAAAGTAAAAGTTTAATACGTTTCGGAAATAATTTCATGACAATTATAATTTCTAAGAGTGTTTACTTTTTATCTATAATTATCAATGTTTATATTACGTGATTAGCCATGAATAATTTGTGTTCTTTTTCTTGCGGACGCATCAATAAAACGGACATCTGAAACAAGGAAATAAAGTACCTTAGGAAAAGTTCCACCTTAAATGAAATTTCAAAAGTACTCACTATCGTATCAAAAAATAATTTGAAAATAATGTGTTTTGAAATATTGTGATCGGAATAACTATTTCTCCAAAATTTATGATATAAAGCGTTTATTGGCTCAGAAACATGTTATATGGGGAGTGGTTAAAAAAATATTTTTTGAAAAGTTTGGCAGGAATTAGTCCTATTTAGCCTTGCTACTCTACTAAATCTATATCAACGTTATCGACTAAAAAACTTACCGGGCATTCCTAAGCTATTATCTTATTAGAATGATCAGACACACCTTCGATAACCCTTCAATTTATCTGAAAACACGTTTTGGGAGTCTTAAGATGATCATGTACGGAGATCGTTATGCACGACAAGAGCATGCCGGAATTTTCGGCAATACAATAATTTGACAATAAATCGACCAGTACCACTTCCTAAATCTTTGAGCTGCATGAGCACCGCGCTTTGCTCAATAAATCTTCAGGCATTGAACTTTTAATTCCCATCCTAAAAGTGCAAGTAGTGCAATCATGCCCGTGCGGAGATGATTTTATGTAGGGATGAACACAGGGAATAGAAATTTGACAAATTTTTAGTCGGCTCAGTTATTGACTAGGTAATGTGTTAATATAAAAAAAATCTTCCTAGAAAATGTAATGTAGTGCAATAACAAAATAATTTTTGTGTCTTCATTAGCTGTTAAGGTAATCAGAATAACATTTACGTACTAATCCGCAATAAATTAGCACCATGGGGCTTGAAAAAGCAAAAGGTAGCATTAATATCCTAAGTTAATTTATTTGAACAAAACAGTAACATACAAACCTCGTACGTAATTTGTCATATATGCAAATCCGAAAACGAACAGCTATATTTATAAAATGCCATAAATATTCACAAGCATTGTTTATGTAATTTTTTGGGAGTAGCCGAAAAGGAAAAAATAAAACCGACATATTATTCAAAGCGAATTGCCATAAGAATACAAATACAATTTTGACGATTTCAGAATTAATAGTTTTACTGAAATAAGGCAAAGATTGATGGTTCTCAAAGAATGAAGTGGTAATATAAAATAATTAAATGCAGTTGTGCGTTAGATCGGTGCTTGATTCTTTTTTCCTTTGTTTTTTTTTAACGGTACTTCATTTGAAAATATTTAATAACTCGCAAAATAAAAGTACGAGAATTATTGTCTAATTATTGTCTACCAATAACAGGAAGCATTTCTAATATTAAAAGACGTGATTTTTCTGAAATCACGATATCACTGCCATTAAACTGTTTTTGGCTTTGAATTATCTTTCTTTGATATAAGCTCATAAATATATTGACTGACTTATCGACGTCTTCTGTTAATTTAGTCAAAATTTAGTCGAATAGACAAGAAAAATTCTTTATGACGGTTAGTTTATGCAACTAAATTACATCTTCTGCAAAGAAATTAATAAGAAAATAAACAAACTATAAGTGATTTTACTTGTAAATCATGACTTTGATCAAATACTCAAAAGATACACCTCAGATAGAACATTTACGAGTTATAAACTGCTGGGCAGAGCTAGATGTGATGTCATGTCTTGTTTTTCAGATTCGTATAACACTTTTACCGATTCCAAGCTCGAAGAAATTTTAGCTGACAGTGGCTTTTACCTAAGTGATGACCATGACGATTCTGATAATATTTTAGAGGGTTTCCACAAAAATACAGTTCAAGATGAATACTTGACTGAATAAATTTGAAACGTGAGCTGCAGATCTCTTGCACATAGGCTACCAGCCTGGGCCAATTGTGGGACCACTCACATAGCAATTCAGCCGAGTAAGCGGTATGTGGCAAAAACATACAGCTTCCTCAGCTGGACCTGTCTTATGCACTGCGGGTTCAGCACGCAGCCTTCGAAGTGTACCTCTCTTATTTCAGACAATGCTGAATAATCGTCAAAAACAGGATGATACCTCGTTCTACATGCACTACCTGCATTCCGGCTCTTCTACGATCTGCAAAAGAATGTTCAAGCGACCGACGGTGCCCTGTGAGGAACCCTGTCATAAGCCACAGTATGGCCCCTCTGTATAGAACTAGAAAGGCCCTCATCCTGACTGCGTCACCCAATAGAAGCCCTGGCTACCTTATTCCTAAAGTAGTCCGACATCGGTTTTTAGCCCGCAAAATTCATTGGATTCCTTAGGATGGAGGCGACACACCTATTATAGATTCAGGTCTCATTGGATGCATTACGTACCATTATCGTGCCAGATGATCAACCTCTTCTTCATTCCTGGAATTACTTTGAAGACACGTGCTAAGGGCGTTAATAATGCATTTAAGTATGCATTTAACTACTTGAATATTTTGGGAAGTAAACAAAAGGTTTTCTTCTGACAAGCGGGAATTAGAACTAGTAAATCACATATAAGAATGTATGGATTAACAATAGGGGAAAGTAGCATATATACTTGCTGACTTGCTGTAAAAAACAAAATTTCTCATCCGTTTTCTGATATAACCAAAGGGCAGATAAATTCAAATTCAAATTCAAATAATTTATTTCTTCAATTAAAAAGTACAAACAATAATAGAAGAAAAGGTCAGCATAAAAATAATACAATAAAAAGTAAAGTTACAGAAACAACTTAAGATTAACACAGTACAATACATAGCAAGTATATCTTAGAAAAATTCCCGAAGGCTATAGATATTTTTTTCCAAGAGAAATCCCCTTAAACGACTCTTAAAAATACTAAGGCTAACAGCATCTCTAATATCGTCACTTAATCGATTAAAAAACTTACACCCTGTAAAATATATATTTTTGGAATTCCGCAGATCGATGATTACTAGGAAGTAAAAGAGATTTTAACCTGGTGTCATAGTTATGGCAAAGATTAAAAATGAAAAGATCTGCCAGTAAGACAAAGCGAATAAAATTAAAAAGAGATGAAACAACCTCCGCGTTAAAGGGACAATCGGGCATTCTCGGAGACGGTTGGCCACAGTCGTCGATTTCTGACTGTTACGATCGAGCACGTGTCGTGTGGTCAGTATTTAGCACATTTGCCCGTTTGTTTCATTGTTTTGTTTAATGTCAAAGTCAAAATTGATATTCTTGGTTTAATCAAAGAGTAGTAATTTTTGGTTTCATGTTGAGTATTATTGAGTTGAAATTTGCTTTTGTGGTTAACAATATTTCTGTTGTGTGGCGGTGTAGTAATTAATTAATAATTCGAAGTTTCACATTTTGCTTAAAATGGAAAATATTAGAAGTGGAAAAAGTGGAATTAATTGCAATTACAAGAACTGTAAAAACACTTATTACAATTCCAAAGAAAGGCTGCATTTTTTTTTAGTGTCTATAGATGAAATTAGGTAAGTTTGCAGTCTACTAGTATACTTAAAATTTAGCTTAAAATACATTTTACCCACTTCAACTTTACCCTACTTTATAGTATTAACCTCATAAACAGAGGTAATCTGAAATTCGTATAAACAAAGTTGAAAATCCAATTTTTAAATTATTAAGGGTTTAATGAAATTTCTTAGGTACTGCATAAACATAAATTTACATACATTTCTAAGCATTATGATAGTTTTTTGAGAAAGTTTTTAATTATTACATAGTGTTTACAAGTTTAGTATAAAGTTGCATTTATTTTTTTTATAGATTTACATAAAATATCTCTAAATTACCAGCCCACAGTCATATCATATTTGGCTCAGTCGTGATTTTATTTTAGAGAACATTGGTAACCACAAAAGAACAATCTATTGAATCCAGCTTTTTACTAAAATGTCTCAAATTACAATAATACTAGTTGGATTTAATCTCGGATTCAATAGATTGTTCCTTTGTGATTATTTTACCAACGTTTTCTAGACTGAAACAATCACTGGGCCAAGTGATATGACCATACTTTATATTATCTGTATTATTATATTAATCCAAAGTAACTTTATTTTATAAGAGAGACTATAAGAGAATTTTTTTCCACCTTGTTAAACCTTTGACTTGAACTATTATAAATTGAAAAATGCAGTACAATAAAGAGTAGGAAATTATTTTTTGCTCCTCGATGATAATAAAAACTATGATATTTTAACACAGTATACAAAAAACTTGACAAAAAATTATTTCTTCGTTTAAAACTACTCCAAGAAAAAATCGGAAAATTAATATTTTACTTAATCTGTAATTTTTTGAATACTTTTATATCCAATTTATATGATATTTGTATCTCAGAATTTACAAATTTATATAGCATTATTAATATACTATGTTTTTGAAACTTTTTTTTTTGTAATTATTAGTGAAAATTGTTTGCCAATTTTATTTATTTATATCGGAATTGATATTTTTATTCATCATTTTATAACGAAAATAATTAAAAATTAGAAATATGAATGTTGTTTTTATTAGTTTTAAACGTTCTTTTGCATCATTGGCTGTATATTATTTATGTAATAATGTATGTTAGGTGTTATTTGTGTGAAACAGTGCTACACGTTGTTTGAATAAGCAAGACCATTTCTTACTAATGCAAACGGTTACTTATTATTAGGAAAAAATAATAAAAAAAGGAAGTATAATAATTTGATCACATAAGACAAGGGATACACTGCAATTTCTGCACCTGATTTACTTACTAATGTAATAATTTATTAGAGATGCACTTTATATCAAATTTATCTTATTAAAACGCGACATAGAAAACACAAAAAAATGACAAAAAATTAATTCGTGATGACAGTTATTGAAGTTTTATTTGTATAAGGTAGTCAGACCATCACCGATAAGGCTAATGGCCAAATGTTTGTTTGCTTTTAAAATCGAGCCCTTTTTATTGGCTTGTAGCCATATTATATATCATTTCATTTACGTCACAATGCAGTAGAAACTAACCATGATTCTAAATGTTTTTACCTTATCTATATATTATAATGAAGGTAAGGTAAAAAATGATGTATTATCTAAACTATAGTTAAAAGAGGCCAAATTTGATTAAATACGTAATTGTAAAAAAACTATTTAACTTCTCATTAAAATAGAAATTGGGATTAAGCCGATCCTGTCTACTAATAATAAAAGGCAGTAAAGAAAATGGCAACATCGCTATCACCAAAATAAAATTATAAGCGACAACGCCGCTTTACTACGAATTTAAAGGGACTGAGGTCAATGAAGGAGGTATTGAAACATCAAAGGAAATTCGCCGGCTGTCCTCTCTTAATATTTCTACTCTTTGGTTATGGGCAGACCTAACGTCTTGAAAAAAATTTTTATTTTTGTAAACAAAGCAACATACTTCGTATATATAGACACCAGTGACTGTTAAAATTTTTAAACTTTTAAAGGCTTCTCGACAAGATTCCCGAAAATTTAAACCAGCGACCAAACGGACCGCATACTTCTGCAAAACGAAAACTCTGTTGACACTTGCACACGTTCCCCAATTTAATATTCCGTACTTAATCCTGGAATGAATATTCGCATGGTAAAGAGTTAAAAGTATTTCCCTACTGCAATGCATTGACATAAATTTGAGCGCAAAACAACTGCTACGTATTTTTGAGCAAAGTAGCTCGATTTGAGAAGACCATCTTAAATTACTATCGAAAATAACCCCCAATAGCTTGGTTTCATTACCGAGCTTAACATGATTATCGGACTTCTCAAATAATTCAAGATCCATGTCACTTGATTTTAGCGAAAAGTGCACCATCGATGTTTTACTCCTATTTAGGTTAAGTTTATTTTTTCCGACCATAAAAGTATTCGTGTATACACATCTTCAGCAAGTGATTTCAGAAGTACCTTATTTTTGTTTACCAACAAAACATTAGTATCGTCCGCATATGAAATTACAAAGACATTCTCAGCTGTATTCATAACATAATTTATCAAATCATTGACAAAAGTCAAGAAAAAAAAAAGGACCCAAAATGGACCCTTGAGGTACACCCTTTTCAACAACTCTACAGGTACTTCGAGTCTGATTCACCAAAACCCGCTGTCCTCTATTAAATAAATATGACCTTATATAATATAGGGGTTTACCCCGTACACCGTACCGGAAAAGTTTATAAAGCAGTAGCTCATGGTCAACGACATCAAAGGCTCGAGAATAGTCGATAAACATCCCCAGCACGGACAACCTTTTGTCAAGAGAATCAACAATGATACGCTGAAGAATTGGATAAGAAAATTTCGACTGAGACATCCTGAAATATCTCTAAGGACTCTAGAAGCAATATCAGCAGCTCGAGCTGCTAATTTTGCAAAATTTCTTTCATTGTTAAAATCAGTTTTGGAGAAGACGCATTTTGAAACGTGTAGGATATTTAAAGTCGATGAAACGTCTTTAAGCCTTATGGCTGTCACCAATTCCAAGATTTTAGTTAAAGAGAGTCGCAAACAAGTAGGACGTTTAACCTCTGCTGATCGAGGTTTTTCCACTACTGCAGTAATATATGTGTTTGCAGGTAGAAATTATGTGCCTCGTATGCTCACTTCTGCCAGATTACAAATGAACGCAGGACTTAAAGATGGACCTCCGCCAGGTCCTGAGTTTACCTGTAATTCATTCGGGTGGATCCTCTAATATGCAAAATAATTTATAGAGAATCCAGCTCTATTACTTTTGGATTGCCACCTTTCGCACACTAAAAATTTAGAAGTCATTGAAAAAGCGACAAAAAAAATTATGGCTCTGGATGAGGGAATAATGCCTCCATTATCTCACAATCATGATAAGTTGCTTAAAAAGGGAGTTAATATTCATCCTAGAATGGTCGTCACTGATTTTCAAATAAGAGCAAAATTCAATCAATACAGGAATGATGCCAGGCTTTTTGAAGCTCTGAATGGCATTTAGCCATTCAGAGCTTCAAAAAGCTTGGAGTCATTCCATATAATGCTGACGTGTTTACGGATATCGATTTCATGGCTGCAGAAGTAACAAAAAAATATAGGAAATTAATTCGTCAAAACTACAAATATCGAATAGAGTTAAGCAAACCTCAACATTATTAATTCTACATAAATAACAAGTGAAGATAATAGAAAGCAAGATGAATATCAATTGAATACGGAAATCGAGTTTGTTGAATATCAAGGAGCAGACGTTGAACAAAATCAACCATGCTGCAGCAAATAACTCACTAAGTACATTTAGTCTTGTGTTTCCCAAAGATGTGTTACCAGTGCCGAAATTGAATGAGCAACAGCGCTGAAGGAAGATGCGAAAGCGTGGCTTAGTAGTTACCAGCACCCCCACAGAAATACCAATTGCTGGAAGAAAGAGAATATAAAGCAATTGAGGGAAAAGCAAAGAACGACAGAAAACTATAAAAAGAAAAAGGAAAAATTAAGACTTAAGACTTTTACTAAAATGAATAAAAGCATAACAACTCAGTCTTTAAATGCCAATTAAAGTGATACAGTCTCACAACATGACGATGAAGATAATGATGAAAAATATCTGCTTTGTGAGGAAACATTTCTGTCTTCACGCGTTGGATTCTTTGGATGAAGTGCAAACCTTGGGCACATCATCAGTGCGTCGGAGTAGATCATACCAATGCTGATTACTTCACTTGTGATTGGTTTATCAACTATACTAAATTAAATCGGGTCCGTTAGTCGTTAGTTTTAAAGTTTATCAAGCATATTTTCTTAAAAAATAATAGTTTGTTAATTATTCTTTTTTTGGCACATATTTCAATCTAAATTCCATCGGGGATCATGACTCAACAAGTTTGACAAAACAGTTACTTTACTATACTCTATTTCGAAATGATGCGAAGTAATAAATCATTTTCTGATGGCTGATACATAGGCGTATATAATTACGTACATATACGTACATATTTTAAACGTTTACCTGTCCTAATACTCGGACTTTCCCAGCATTATATTTATCACACTTAGGTGTTTTTATTACTATTGTAAACATTCAAATTTGACGATTTTTTATATGCATACCCTAAAGTTTAAGTAATTGTAATTTTTCAGTTATATTTGTTCTTCCGAAGAAGACACAGTGTGTTTGTTTCATTTCATAGTTTCAATTAAAATGGCTAATTCAATTTTCTCTCCAGTGAAACGAGCGAGCAAATGTCCATTTTCTGTTAACGAAAAGAATATAATTCTTAATGTATATGACGCCCTCAAACGCTGTATAGCGTTGATACTGTGGTGGAAATGTGTTCGCGAATGACGGGTGTCTCAAAAACGTCGATATATAAATTAAGGTGTGAACGAAAAAGTGGAGCTGTAACACCACCTATACCATATTCAGGAAGAAAGACGGTGCCTATCGATGAAGACTACAAACTTATAATTAGAAGAACAGTACATTCCTTTTATTTTAATAAGGAAATACCAACTATCGACAAAATTTTAGGAGCCTTGAAGCAGGACCAAAATATGTCTCCAACGATAAGCAGGAAGAAATTGTGTACAACTTTAAAACAAATGAATTTCAGCTGGGAAAAACAAAACAGAAAATCGCTCCTAATCGAAAAAGATGAAATTATTTGCTGGAGGAGACATTACTTAAGACAGATAAAGCAGTTTCGAAGTGAGAATAGAAAGATTTATTATCTGGACGAAACATGGCTTAATGAAGGATATACGGTTGGGACGATTTGGCAAGACAAAAATATTTCAAGTTTTCGTCAAGCATTCTTAGAAGGCTGGTCCACCGGACTAAAACCACCATCTGGGAAAGGAAAGCGACTGATTATTACACACCTTGGAAGTGTTGATGGTTTTGTTGAGGGCGGTTTGTTAATGTTTGAGTCAAATCATTCTGGCGATTACCATGAAGACATGAATGGCGATGTGTTCGAAGAATATTTTGAACAAATGTTAGATCTCATTCCACCTAATTCTGTGATAGTGATGGACAATGCGAGTTATCATTCCAGAAAAGTTGACAGAATACCAACTAATTCATGGAGAAAAGCAGATATTATTCAGTGGTTTAGACAGAATAACATACCATTTGATGAAAGTATGGTGAAAAAGGAACTGTTGTCCATAGTGTCCTCAAATAAAGCTCGTTTCACCGGGTATGTAGTTGACAAAATTGCACAGAAACGAAATATTACTATTCTTCGTCTGCCTCCGTATCATTGCGAATTAAATCCCATTGAACTTGTTTGGGCCCAAGTAAAAAGTTATGTAGCAAGGAGAAACACGACGTTTAAAATGAAAGATGTTAAAATTATCTTTGAGGAATCTTTAAAAAATGTCGATTCTGAAAAATGGCGTAAGTGTATTGAGCATGTTATAAAAGAAGAAGAAAAAATGTGGAAACTAGACCATTTAATTGACCTAATTGTAGAGCCTTTAATTATATCCTTGAAACATGACGAAGATTCGACGGATTTTTCTGACGACGAAAATGATATACCATAGTTCTCTACATAACTGTTTACACAAAATCGCAATTCTTATACCTTATTATATAAATATTATATGTGATAAAATGTTACAGTAATACTAACTGTTTTTGAATATACATAAATAAGTGAATAAATAAAAGTACTTAGGTAAAACAGGTATTTTAAATTAAATACCCAAACGTACGCTACTGCAGGTAGAAAATGGCCCCTTTGCTAATAAAGCCTATTGTTTGCAGCGGGATTGCCATACAAAACAGGGTGGAATGGTTAAAATATAATACAACAGGCTATAACAGCTGTGGCTAAATATTTAGAAATCACAAAAATTTATTTGACCACTCTGTTAGCGTTTTGCATTTATAAGTAGGTTTTATTACTCCGCACCATTTCGAAATAGAGTATAGGTTGTAAATTTTAATCTGTTTAAATTTTTTGTTTCGTTATTTAAATTTTTTTATATTCTAGAATATTCACAAAACTAAAGGATGTTTTGCAAAAAAATATAAAGTGCCTTTCTTCTTAGATGAATATTTAGGACACCTTCCCTTACAAAAAAAATCCCTATCAATATTGTCACCTATACGAAATAATATATATCTTGAGTTCGAAGGTATAATTTAAATTGTTTATAAACGGCTTGCGTAACTTTGCATAATAAAGTTTTACTCACCTGTATGACATGACGCCACGCCTTGGATGATGTGTATGTTATGTAGCGCAGATTCGGGATTGATCTACGTCAGGTAAGAAGAAAGGATAAAGAAGGCACTTTAGTTAAAAACAATAACAATGTCTATTGTTCAAAGACTTCATAAATGTACACTGTACCAGATTGCTAAGGTGCGCATGTCTTTTCGATTGAGGTATAAGTTTGAATTGTTTATAGGTATTTGGTCACTGTTTTATAATATAGGTTTTGTAAGAGTTGTATTATGTTTTATTTATGGTTAGCTTTGACTTAATTCCACTCAGAGCTTATACTGCACTCTAACAAACAAATTTATCGTAGAATTAACTTTTGCTACTTTAGGTGGAAAGACCGAATCCACATTTGTGCTGCGAAACTCGGGTTTAGGTAGGAAATATGGTTGCAAGTTAGGACCTTACGCACATATGTGCTTGCAAGGAACTGGTTTCGGTGAGAAACAAAGTATCCCGAACTGATGGTTCGCTTGGGTATTTATATAATAAAATGGGCTGATCGTTACATGTTTAAGGTTTATATTCGCTTGCGTTGACCACTCGCGTTGTTAATAATTTTTCTTGAAATTTTAGTAGTTTACAATATTTCATTCACTTAGATTAAAATGTATTTTCTTCCGAAGGCCTGCGGAATTATGAATTCACGAACATATGATATTTTCCTTTTCCTTCTAGCACAAAAAGGTGGTACCAAGGTGCCAATAAATTACCAGCTGGTATTTCCTGAAACAAATTTATGAATTGAACATTCTGTAAAAAAAACTATCGGTAGATATTTTACGTCAATAAATTAATTTAATCACTTGTTTCATAGAGAGATTTATCCTATGCATGTATTTTGGCGCCTTATAGACCAGCTCCTGGATTGAATATCTCCAAGATCGGCTAGCATTTGGTAATAGGAAATTGGTGATAATGAAAACATCAGAATTTAGATTGAAGGTTGGGAAATTAAATTTATTGGGTCGGAAAGCAGAATATCAAATATGGTAACGTAAGCCGTTTGTAATGGCCCCAACAATCCTGGAGCTGCTACAAAAAGATTTAATTTTTTTGCATTACAGCCAAAGGAAATAAAAAAGACCAATGATGCTCATATGCTCATTAACAGTGTGAATAGTAAAAAATCTTACATCTTTGTATTACCGTTTCGTGAATTTCATATGTTGACATTCTTTTATTTTATTTTTGCGTAATCTAAATTTTTTAGACAAAAAATTCTTAGGACTTTAGAGGATAATGAATACTCGTCGCTCTGATGACAGAAATACCCCCTATATAACTTAGTCCTGAGTAAATTTTCAATAGTCACCTTTGTTTTGTTTATTCTTATTCCTTGTGAATATAAATAAAAAATTCCGCATTCATTATCCCGTTAGCAACTGAGGTTCGGAATAAAGCATAATTTAAAATATAGTTTTATTCAACTTCGGGTCCCACACCCAGTTCTGCGTATTTCGTATAAAATTCCAAATAATCACTACTTCAATAGCTGACCGTAACGCGCACTTGAATGTCGCCAATACAGTTAGAAAACCGTGCAAAAAATTATTGCAAATAAAATTAATTGGCCATATTAGTACTGGCTTTCCTTTGTTACATGTCCATTTTAGAACAAATCTATTTCTGCAACAGTTAGAATTTTTTAACGAAATGTAAATTTATTTCAACGACTGCATTCATTGGTTTACAATAAGCAAATATTCGCCGGAGGATATAATATTCATTATTCATTAGGATATTTTTATTAAAACAAAACCTGTTATAAGTGTGTTATGTATGGTCGTCGTCTGTTACATCATAATTTTTGTGAATACACCTGCTTTTTGCTTTTAACATCTGCTTTCTACTTGTCCTACATATTGTGTTTATGTTTGGTGCGGCAAGGGAATCTGAGAGAATTAAACTTCAATTTTTAGTTTTTGTGTAATTATAGCTTCTGTATTTTGTAGAAAAGTCGTTCATATATTAAGAATTTCATATTTCATTTGAAATAGAAATTTAAAAACAACATCTCAAATATATTTCAAGGAGTATCCTGAAGGAGAACAGGCTCAACTAATTTTTTTCAAATACATCAAAATGAAATTAATCGAGACCGTAACTTCCTTAGTACAATTCGTTGGATCGAAGAGGTTAAATTTATCAGCTGTGGTATTTCGAATCGGGCCAATAAGCATATTTGGACCAAGAGTCCAATAGAAAAATATGGAAACAAGTACACCGCACTACTAACGTTTGGGCTAGTTGGACAGGGATGTTGGGAGGTATAATTTTCATATGAATTATAAATTAACAGAGGCCTTAATTATTTGTTTAATATTATGCTTCAAATTTGCCAAGCTCCCATTTGGCTCCAACAAGATGGTAGAAGGCATGTTAGTCATTCAAAGTAATAAGTTTGGAGGCAGGTGTATTGAACATCGCGGGGCGCATGTTAGAATAACTGGCAGATATCACACCACTGGATTTATATATAGGAGGTTCTAGAAAATAAAGTTTATACGTAATTAGTTAATATGCTTAAAGACCTTAGAGCTCGTTACATAGTACATTTCGATCAATTAGGAAAATGGCTAGTGGAAAGACTCGTGGCAAAATTCAATGTTTTATAGGTATGGAAAAGTGGCTCGAAGCCCAGAAGCAGAGCGAGCAACAATTGATAATGCCAGATGCGATTATGGTGAAACGTCGTGAAGATGAAGAAGTTTAAGACGAACGGATTGACACCCGGAATATTACTTATACATATTCCACCATCCGTGAAAACCATATATATATAGGTGGATCTCTTCAAAAAAAGCCGGCAGAAAGTGAAACCAAATTGCAGATTTTCGATATTTTTAAGTTTATCGACGGTTTTAAGGGCACGAAATTATAAAACTCTAGTGTTATAGTTAGCACTACTTGTCTGTATGTCAGAATATATGCCTATCCTGTAAGGAGCAAGCTTTGAAAGAATACAGAGCATTGATTATGGCAAATCAAGTAGAGTATTTGGCGAAATTTGAAATAGAACTGCTCTATGGAGACCGTGATTCACCATGAGCTAGCTTAAGGCCTGTAGCTTTGAAAATCATATGATATGGATATTGAACAATAAGAGGAGGTTGCTTAAGCGGTATTCTATGAGCAAGAACTTCTATACTTTGCATCTTATATGAGGTAATACGTATTATTCAGTCCGGGATATAGAAAACATTAGTATAAGAGAAGCTTGCGTATAATTCGCTGATGACAGCATTATCAGGAATTATACACAAAGTTATATTATTTGTAAAAATGTGGTATAGTGCTATTTATTTGGTGACATTTAATTGTGTTTACTATCTGGAAAAGTGCTGTACAGTATCTCATTAGTTTGCTCACGAGAGACATGTGAGTTTTTAAGTAGTGTGAGTGGCAAGAGAAACATACAGATCAGTGTTTAAGATTCATAAGTTAATTTCTATATCCGTACTGGAAACGATCTGCTTAATTCAGAAGAATGTCAACTTTTCTATTTCCTATAGTGTCTACTCCACAAAGCAGGATCATAGCTCTATGAAATTATCTAATTATTTTCCAATATGCCGTGTGAACAATAAATAATATCAGACTATTCAATAGAGCTTTGAGCAATTTCCATTATTTACTAGGATATGGTGGTGGTGGTGGATGTATACTTCAGTATTGACTAGTGGGATTTTACATTGCTATAGACAGTACATCGTCGTCTGTGCCGAATTTAACATTTGTCACTTTGGTTTAATTTAATTACAGATGTAAAAATATGTGATTATTTCATTTTTTGCCTATGTAAATGCTTTCATTCTTGCGATCCTCAAATGCTGGTATGAGAACCTGCTAAGTGCCTTCAGAGGGAAGAATCTCTTCATTCGCTCAAATGACAGGTTTGCTCTGTCGGCTCTTGAGTCTGATATAGGTCTGGGCGTAGGGAAGTCTTGGAGGCCTTGGCTGAGCGTAGGGCCAGTCTTGTATGGGTTTTGGGTTGCTCGAATAACCTGGGAAACAAGGAGGTTGATCGTCTGGCATGACAGGATTTCGCAATACATTCAATGAGATCCGATCCTCTAATAATTATACCCTACAGTATGGCCGTAGCCATCCTAAGGAACGCAATGAAAGTGCGGATCAGGGATCTATGACGGATTATTCAAGGAATGAGGAAGGTTGGGCTACTTTTGAAAGAATCGGCGCTTTGAAGAAGCAGGAAGGCTAAGACTTGTGATAGGACTCATTGGGCAGGGCCACTTGAGTAGGCATATTCACCTGCTGAGGATTATAGAGATGCCGAATGCAAGTGATGTTTGGAGGACGAGGAATAGTCCACTCATATTCTTGCTGACTACCTAGCGTTGGCTGAGATAAGGAAGATGCACTTCGGAAGCTGCTTGCTAAACCTAAAGGACAAGAAAGATATAGCCAAGTAAGATATGTGCCTTTG
The DNA here is from genome assembly GCA_016904865.1 of Pissodes strobi. NCBI lineage: Eukaryota > Metazoa > Arthropoda > Insecta > Coleoptera > Curculionidae > Pissodes > Pissodes strobi. The sequence goes on along the minus strand of MU188202.1, from coordinate 47,291 downwards.
CTAGGGAGGCCGGGTAAGTGGGCTCACAATGGACCTGGATTAGTGACCTGCGTGCAACGCATCTCCCTTCCGCGTTTTAAAAATTCCTTCATTCAACTCTTTTGAGCGCCAGAATATTTGCTCTAGCATTGCCTTTTGCATTTACGTTTAGCTCTAGTTTCCATTTCCAATATTTGCAATTGGCTGGCGATAGGTCTATATATAGTTTTCGAAAAATTATTGTTCACGTTCAATATCGTGTATGTAGTACGATATATAGAATTTTGTTTGCAGAATGCTAGATGATCGTGAGGAATTAGATTTTTCTACAATTGACTTCTACTTGAGTACTTTACATAGCTATAATGCTCAACACGCAACGCATTTTAATTATTTGCCAGATCTGTAGATTGTACAGTCAGTTAGGTACATAAAATTGCATCATCACCTCGATGTAATGATAACGCAGATGTCGTCTAGAAGATGATTAATCCGATATTATTATTATTATTAGATTTATTAAAGAACTAATAAATGATATTTTATTGTATCATGGCCAATGAACAATGACCACATTAACCATGATCGTATAGCATTCTTCAATAAAATATTATTTATTTGCTCTTTAATAAATCCAACAATATTATCGAATTAATTGTCTTCTAGACGACATCTGAGTTATCATCAATATCGAGGTTACACGTAACTGACTGCACAATCTACTGATTTGGCAAATCATTGAAATGCGTTGCGTGTTGAGCACTATGGCTATGTAAAGTACTCAAAAAACAATTACTAGACGGTACTTTGATGATTGTTCATTAGGGTGGCCCATCTAATGCAACCTTTAAATAATTGAGCTGCCACCCCTCAAAAAGGTTCCATTTGATGGAAAAACATCCCCACTAAAATTTCATTTTGATCGGATAACAGGAAGTGGTGCCGCATGCAACGTTAATTCTGATCAAAATTAAAAATTTATTATTATCTAATTTTGCAAATATGTTGCATTTGTAAAAGCGAAATGTGTTACAAAACAATATTTTGTTAACTTGAAAGCACATTTAGAGCAAAAAATATATTCTCTATTAAAACAGTAATAATTATGCTTAATGGGAAATGGGTAAAAAACACTACATGTATACTTTTTTATTTGGAGTGACATATAAAAAATATCTGACTATTCTAAGACCTGCAACATTGTCTCTTTTTTAACATCTGGAAAACGTGTTTTATAAACCTTTAACAACTTGAAGTAAAAATTGCTTTTGCTCTTCGTCCTTATTTAATATTTTGTTATTCTCACTAATTAGCTTGATATCTCTCTTCCAAAAATTCTCCATCCACAAATATTTGTTCTCTTTGTTTTGCAATTTCACTTTTTCTCTTAGCTGACTTTTGTCCACTCGGCGTAAAGTTTTTCCAGTTTTTCAATACAGTGGTTTTCTTTTCGTATTGGTATGAGAGCTTTGTCCCAAAAAATAGACCCTTCTTTAATAGTTAGCCCGACACTTTCACGTAAACTTAGTTTCGCGAATGTTAAAGAATAAAACTTGTTTATTAAAAGGTAATTTATTACCAACAATTTGGGGTGTATAATGTCCAATTGGGTACACGGCACTATCTTTCCGTACATTTCGAGTCTCAGACATTATCCCGTTTGCTTTTTAATTTCACAAAGAAAATACACAGACAAACTTAATTAATCTCTACGAGGGAGGTCTGTTGCATACTAACATAAGTAAAAAATGGGGGTGACTGGCTTAGCCGCTGTAATTACACAAAAATTCCCAGAAAACAATTACTTGTAAAGGTTCAGGTATATTTTTATTCTTAGAAATGACCAATTTGACACTGATCTACCTGCTATAGCTAATAAAATGAGGATTTTTAATATAATATTGTATATACCAAGTACCTACCTGTACCTGATATTTTGATCAGCTTGCGGCACGTGTTCCTCTTGTCGGATTGAGTTGAATTTTTGGTGGTTTTATTTTTTAATATAAAGGAACATTTTCACAGGGTGGCCCGGTAAAAATCTTCAAAAATTTTTTTCACCCCTAGAGAGATGGGCCACCCTATTGTTCATACATATTGAAGTCAGTTGTAGAAAAATCAAATCACTCACGATCATCTAGCATTTCGCAAACAAAATTCTATATATCAGCATCAGCAGCTAACGTCGAAGCAATTTACTAACAACATTCTAGTACTTATTTGTAATCTAGGTAGTTAGAAAGTACTTTACATTATATGTCACCAGTCATAACATCCATGATTTGCCACGAAGTTTACATATAATTGGTTTGAATCTTAACCTATTTATTAGATTGCAGAAGATGCATTTGGTTCCTTCTCAAAAGACCGTTTAAATAGTACTCGAACTAAAATTTTGTGTCAAGTCTGCTGCTATCTAGATGTGCTTGAGTAATTAATTGTTTAATGCAATCAGGCGATTCATTCCATGGAGATATGCTAAACGATTTTAACGCCAATAACTAGAGTAAAGACTCAAATCTCTTGCTTATTAAGATAAATAAATAACTAGAAAACTAACTGTCAAAGATTCGAAAGTAATTCCATAAAAAAGGAGCGTGCAAATCTTCTATCCACTTTTTGGTGTTGGCATTAAAATCAGTCAGCACCCTTATGTATTAGGGTCAATCATTTCAAATATTTCATTCTCATTTCAGCCTTCTCATGACTTTCCTGTCTTCCAGAAAACATCTGTTTACCTATTGCATAGGTACAACTATGTACCTTTACACCATTTGCCATCATTCATGTATCAAGACAGCTCAAGTGTTCACCAAATGTTTGATCATTTGCCATGGATTCTACAGTTAATAAGAGTAAATGGTACCATTGACGCAGATAATAATTTTATTTATTATTTGCCTTAGTTAATTTCATATTTTATAACACATTTGTTTCTATGCGAAATCTGATTTAATGAATCCAAAGATTAATTTGTCTATCTATTCTAAACTAGAGAGATGACAGTCCAAGAAATTATCAAAGAAAGTTATAGCCAATAATCTGACCAGCTATTTATCATTTTATTTGTCATATAAGGTTTGATTTATGTCGTGCCGAATTTATCGAACTAACTGAACATAATACATTCTTATCAAATTTCTAATTTAGTTTCATTAAATAAGATAATCTCTTGATATTCTTGAGAATAAAAACAATACGAATATGTATCGCACTCAGTTTCTCCCCTTATAAAAATAACGATAAATTATTACGTTCAGATCCGAAATATGTCACCTTGTGTCGTATTTTACCGAATTTGGACAGAGGCATATTCACTTCGACCGACTAAAGTGAAAGTGGTTTTAATGCAAGAACAAGTAAAAAATCGAGGTAAGCCGCAGCCCTAGGGTTTCTTCGGGCCTGCTGATTTAAACAGTATTTTACGACGTCATAAAGCTGAATGATTTGGCAAGTCGAACATAATTTTCAACGTAAAGCACAAATATTTATTTTGAACTATAACTGTTATCTCGAAAATTACAGATGTTTTGAAAATCCATATTTCCTAAAAAAATCGATAATTGTCATTAGTTAAAGGAAATCCTAACAGATGTGAAGTCTTCAAAACTCAATTTACAAGACTGCCAGTAATATAGGTTATATTTTTTGTAATTTTATGCAAAACGTTATTTTTCAGTTATTTGATATTTTGATTGATTATAAACACTTATTTATTTGTATCTTACAAATGTTTGCCTTTTGCTCCACATCTATTTACAAATATTCATAAAATAGTAAATAACAGTAAAAAACTCTTGCAAATTGTCATGTTTTGAATTGACATTTCTAAGGTAAACATGAATCCTCCACAACAATATAGAATTTGTCAACATTTATTTAATCAATTGTATCTCCTAGGTACTTTTCACAAAAGTGAATTGCAACTCGTATGATGAATGGTTTGCAAGAAAGCTGCTCGCTATTTGTATTCAAACTGTATGACTATTGAAAAAATAATAATCCCACGATTAATTTTGGTGCGGTACCATCTACAAGTGCCAAATGGCTACATATGTACGAATGTGTTGTTAAAAGTGATAGCCTGAAGCCAAGGGTACCTCGTAAGTCAAAACTAAAAGCAGGACCACCATCCGTCGGGCTTTGCACACTATAAATTTAAACTGGACTTTTTTTAAAGTTATCATAACAAAAAATTCATCTCGATTCGTTCGTTGAAAGATCCCCGTAAATAATTCAAGTAACTAAAAGATAAGTAGTGTCCTAATGGAGAACTCGTTCTTTATTTCGCTTTCGGTTGGTGCGGCCCGATCGAAGTACAGCGGCTTCGGAAAAGCGTACCGGTACCACTTTCGGTTTTTACATTTAAGGTCATGTTATTGCTTTTATTCATATACACGATTTTGGTTGAAGTTTGCAGCAGCTATGGTACACACAAAATGTCTAGCTTCTGTTCTCATTTATCAACCTTTCAGTCAATTATTTTTCTAGGATAACACATTGATATATACGGTTTTCCAGAAAGCCCCTAAGTCTATCGTCTTATGATCAAATAGTATTTGCAATTTGGCGATTAAAAACGGTTTGCTAAATATTGATGTTGGCTCGTGAGAAGGGTTAGTTATGGGTCAATTTTTTTACCATTTTCACCGTCACAGTCTTTCGAGATAACATTTTTTTGACCAGGTCCCAGGGAGTAGATTACACAACTGCTAATTAATCCATCCTAAAAAATCTGAAAATACTTGCCGTTTTGAGGAAAATTTGCCCCCATTTTGAAATAACGTTCCTTTTAAAGATCCTTTATTATCTCTGTAATACATGTTCAGCGACTTATTCGAATTTCCAATATTTTTTTACATTTTTAAGCTTAAAAATCAGCTGACGCACCTCCGATTTTCAAGAGTGGTATCCAAACTTATCGCCAATACGAACATCAGCTTTGGCCCAAAGCTGGCCTCACAAATCGCCGAAAAACTTCATGTCATTTAGATCCAGTCAGTTACTCACAAAAAAATGCCCCTCTTTAAGAAAATGCATCTACCAATTGGAGAATCCATTGAAAAGCGACTATAATGTATATTTATGCATATTCAATAAATTAGGTTGCACAACAGTAGCCTTGCAACAAATAGTCCATCATGGCATTTACATCCCCCACACGTATTTCAGAAATTTATTAACTACAATAATTACAACTGAATGAAAATAAAGGAAGGTAAAAGGCCATGGCTACTTTAAAATGATAATATGGTCCAAGTTCTATTTATCGATATTCTCGTGATATGGTTCGAAACAATTTAGCTAACCAAAAGGCGAAAATTGAAATAAAGGCAATGCTAAAATTTGAGTCGAAATATCGAATCGTGGACATTGCATTAAATAATATTAATCTTCGATAGTAGCGCTTCTTGAACTGTTAGAACATTTATGTTAAGGTAAAAACCTACGGTTGTGACCATGAAAGCTTTTCACGAGTTTCTCTCGCTTTATTATTGTAATTTCATAGATTCCATCTATATATGATTTTCATTAGGAGAGACTGATAATTTCACTCTCTGTGAAGCAATGGACAATCAATACGTTATTAGATTTGCACAGCTTAGGAAATCTACGGAACACATCCAATTTTATAGTAATAGAGAGAATAAAATATATTTAATTTATTTTTGATTGTTTTCTTTTAGTCTTTCTTTACTCTTTTTTATCGTCAATTTTTTCTTATTATAAGTAATATCTTTACAGATATTTTATACCTCCTTTATAGGACTTTGAAAACAAATTTCCCTGCAATAACTATTGCTACATTTGAAGCCCAATTCGGTTAAAATGGAGTTATGTTACCTTTTATTTCAATTTAAAATTTGTATGGCCAAATTGCTTTTAGTTTCTGAGATATTAGGAAATAAAAAATAATGTTCTAAATTAAATCTCTCAATAACTCAAAAATGATTGATGTGGGCCAATAAAGTTAAATGGGAACAAACCATTATTTGTTCTTCTCTACAAAGCGGTATTGTTTGAGATATCACTATCTGCTCACATTTTTTAAATACAGACCCGGATAATAAATTTCTAGAGTATTTCATTTTGAAAAAAATACCTTATATCGTGACGGTTCATCCCCTCACGATATAAGAAGAACTTTTACAAGGCTGTATGAATGATTATTTAAAAAAAATCCTTTGTATTTATCGAGTAGAAACGTAAGGAAACATATTTCTGTGATATTAGGTTTCATATATAAAATAAAAAATAAAAGTCCGTGTTTAACTTTAAAAATGTAATAACATTTTATGGAGAAGAAAAAATATATTTTTTTAATTTTTCACTCACGCTCATTATGTTCGAGTTATTCCTTCCTTCTCAGACAGTAGAACCAATCTGCCAACACTTGAAACGTATCATCAAAAAGCTTTTCTCTCACTTAATCGAGCTCTTACTGTTTCAGGAATAGCCACTTAGGATACCCTGCATCTTTAAAAAGTGTTTTTGAGCCACCCTCTATGTTTGAAAATAATGCCTTATAACATTTACATGCCAAACAGACAACTTGTTTAAATGAAATTAAGCGAAATATATTTTTATTGATATATTTTATGTTTATACAATGAATTTAAGTTACTTCCAGAATTTCCTGTATTCAGCTTATAACTATTTATAAAACGGTGGAATTTACCAGTTTTTTAAATTGCAATTATTCGACCGATTTTACTTGTAAAATAAGGCGTAAACACCCTGCATATTCTTTTCAAAATTACACTAATATAATAAGTGTTATATTGAAACAAGTTTGTCTAAGCTAAATTTATCTATAGCTAAATGATCTACAAAAATATTTAAGCGTTTTCTTGTTCTTTCATTCCTTATCCTTAAACCTATTTTTGTGTTGATTTTTCTCTTTTTTCAATTATTCATTTTATTCTTAACTTTTCATTTACGGCAAGTAAAAAATACGTTAACCCTTTATCCATTGTTTTATTTTATGTTTGTTATTTACCTTGTAATTTACATTAGTCTTTCTTTCCTTGTTTTCATTTTATTAACAATGTTTCACTTAGGTATAGACAGCGACATCTTTTTTGATTTTTTATCCCCCATTCAACTATCCAAAACTAATCCAATTCAGAAATAATCGTTCTGGGTGATTTCAATGTCCACAACACCAACTGGCTCAACATCTCAACCAGAGCGACTACGAAGGTAGAGAAGCTGAAGCATTTGCCATCAGCTGCAGACTTACTCAACTTGCAGGTGAACCAACTCGGAACTCAAAGAGGTGCGAATTTTTCGCCCGTTACCCCATTATAGTTGGCCCGCCAACAAACTTCTTATAACGGCTTGTGACCATCCGCTCCTTCAGAAAGATCCGCCATTGCCTCGTAAAATGTGGCATTACAATTGTGCAAATTGGGACGATCTAAGGGAGTTTTACCAAGATTTTTCTTGGCACGACGCGACGTCTGCTTTGGCACTGACTACCCGTCATGCCTCAATCTGCTGCGAAGATATTACCTAAGCAATCTCGTCAGGAATGGAAGCATACATCTCAAATTCGATCAAGTTCCCATCAAAAGGAAAGCCCTGATTCGACAGAAGATGCGAAAGAGTTGTAGGTAGGAAGCAACAAGCCTACAAATACTGGCAGCAAAGTAAGACCACTGAAAACCGCATTATTTTTCCGAAGCGAGAAACAAATGCAAACGTGTCGTTGACGAAACTAAGGGCACATACAATCAAAGGATCAGGAATAAACTTTTGTAATGTCCCAGTGGCTCCAGGGATTTCTGGTCGGTAGCAAAGACAGTAAGTAATAATCTTCCAACTTTGACAGACGAACGCGGCATCACGGCGACTACAGCCAAGGGAAAAGCAAACATGCTCGCCAAGATGTTTTCGTCGCACTCTACCTTAAACGTCCCCCAACACAAGGCTCTCCCCACCATATCGAACGTCAACACTACCATGGCAGAAGTTAAGTTTCATCACCGTGATATTCGTTAAATCCTCAAAGAACTAGATATGCAAATGGCATCAGGACCGGACGGAATACCTACCATCGTGTTACAGAACTGCGCCAATGAAATAACACCCTTTTTCCAGACTTTTTTCCCTATTGTACTTACAAAAGACTTATTCATCTTCCTGGAAATCGCTCGAGTGTAACCTGTTCCAAAAAATGACAAGAAAACCACGCCCGCAAATTATCGCCCAATTAGCTTGCTTTCAATAATTTTCAAAGTCATGGAAGGTGTAGTCAATCAGCAACTACTCATGTAGCTCGAGACCACGAGAATAATTAGCGATAACCAATGCGGCTTTCGCCAAGTGAGATAGACAGGAGATATATTAGCCTATGTTACTCATATATGGACTAGAGCAATTGAGAACTACGGAGAATCTCGAGCGATTGCGTTGGATATTTCGAAGGCATTTGACAGAGTTTGGCATGACGGATGGCCCATCAAACCTCGTCCATCGGACTGCCAGCCTCTCGCTACAGCTGACTTGCCAGTTTCCTTAAGAACCAATCTTTGCACGTTGCGGCTGATGGACACATCTCAGACACAATCACCAATAACGCAGGCGCGCCTCAGGGCGCAATACTTTTACCAACTGTGTTCCTCATCCATATTAATAACCTGTTAACCGAAACCAATAATCCGGTTTACAGTCTTGCAGATGACAGTACCCTGGTCTCCCAATTTAGATAAGAAAAACCTTTATCAGCGACTGAGGCTTACGCAAACAGGAGCAGATTACAAAAATTATTCAATATCTGGAGAAAGTTCGAACTTAGGGCGACAGAAATTTGGTCAATGCAGCAAAAGTCCAAGCAACCACGTTTACCAAGAAAGCCAATACGGCTGAACCTGACATCATTATGGCAGGATCGACTATTCCTTCATCTTCGTCCAGCGAAGTAATGGCTGTCTCGATCAACCGCAATATGTCCTGGCTTGACCACTTTGCTAACATCGCAAAATCAGCTCTTGTTCTACAAAGCGCAAATAAGACCATGCTTAGAATATTGTTCACACATCTGTGGCACCGCAACAAAGCACACCCTGATACTGCTGGATTCTAGAGAAGAGAGCTGTGCGTCTCGTCAGCGACCCGGACTTGACCCCGGATCTGGATATTCTGGAACACCGCAGACATGTTTACAGATATTTTGACGGTAGGATTTTGCCCGCCTCATTCTGCCCCCAGCAACGCTTGTCAGACAGTCATAACAGACGGCAAGAGGGCACCCGTTTGTTGCACAACTAGAAACACCTATAACAACACTTTGCAAGGACTCCTTTTTCTGGTGCACTACATCGCTGTGGAACTTACTCCCAGAACATCTGTTTCCCCCAAATTACAACCTACAGCTATTCAAGTACCGTGTCAATCAAGACCTTCGCATAGACATCGGCCGTCGAGTGACATAGGATCTCCCTTTAGTGTGCGCGTCATTGCCATAAAAAGTCAGAAACGGGGTGACTCAATGGTCACATAAATGCTTTTCAACTACAAATACATGAAAGTCCTCTAAAAATTATTTTCCTTAGTACAGGGTGTTTCAATTCTAGATTTAATTTAACTTAATCTAGAAATGGTCCAAAAAATTATTTCAAGTGTTTCCTTATTCTTTTCTTCTTCTTCTCTTATTTTATCTTTATTATTTTTCTTTATTGTCTGTTATTAAAAAATTTTAATTTTTAATTTATAGCAAAAAAAGTATTGTTCTTTGTTTTTTATATATTCTATTTTTTATCATTTTATATATCATCATTTTTTGAAACAGTTTTTTCCGAAATCAATGTAACGTAAATCTAATATCCAGAGCCATAATATACAGTTAATGGTCAAGAAAAATATTTTAGGAGTTTTCTTTCCTATTTCTTTTTTTAAATTTTTATAGTATATTCTATTCTTTTCTCTTTTTCTAATATTTTTTTTCTCCTTTACTCATGTATTGTTACTTTATTTTTATGGAAAGACTAAGCTATAGTATTTCATCATAAGATATTGAATTTTTACTCTACATATTTGTTCTTTATCTCTTATTTATTCTTAGACTTTGTTTTCTTTTTCCCTTCTCTTCTCTCTTATTATAGTCTGATTTTTTTTATTGATATTTTTAGAGAGGTCAATAATATTTTTATTAACTGATTCTATAAATAATAGTTTAAATTAAATAAAAGGTAAAGAACAAATAAAACCATTTAAAAACATTTCTATTTTTGTTTTTATGGTTATCTATTTCTCCGATTTAGTAGCTAGAAAAGTGTTTTTATGAAGTTTTTAAAATTGAAGCTTTACACCAAGAAAATCATAGATTTTTTTAAAAATAAATAAAAAAAAAATCGGCAAAAAACAGTTTGTAAATTTAATTTGGTAAAGTATTTTTATTTGAGTTCGATTAAACTCAATTTAAGAAAAATATAAAATAACAATTAAAAAAAATAATTTGAAAAGTCACGTGACTGAATTTGGTAACTATACGTGATTTTGCAGTCTGATCAGAAGAGCAAAACTAGACAAATTTTAGTTAAATATTTTCCCATCTATGACGATTTTTTGTTGACACAGGTCCCTTCAAGTCTAACTAATATTAGTAATAGTTTAGAAGCTTATTAATTTGCAAATAATTGTGCCGAATACCCTTAACCCTGCTATTTAGCTATCAGCTGATGGTCAGCAAGTACCATTTTCTCCATTGTTATTTGGGTTACTTATCCTATCAAAAACGCTCCATTAACTAAATTATGAAGGTGCGAGTATTTCTATTTATCGAAATATAAAAGCATATTATTACAATTAGCTTAAACTGTTGAAATAAATTTCAAATTAAGTTTCATTAACATCATAATGTATGCTGCACCGTAGGTTAGATTTGGTTCGTGAAGAGCATTAAGATTCTTAATTATGATATTCTAATTTCCCATTAACTGTGCGTGTTTCAAATTCCTCTAGACTCGTTATGAGCCTCCCAAAAATGTGTTGAAACATTTCACTCTAGCATTAATAACCTATTAATTGATGTTTTAAATTGATTTCAACATATAATTAAAGCGCTTGGTACTAAGAGTCATGTGAATTCCTGAAAAAGTGCCTACGCATAGTTATCAAGACTTTAATGCAACCGAGTTGAAACGAGCACTGTGTAAATATGGTTTAGATTTTTTTTTTATTTTTTTTTTCAGTGCCCAGAGTAAATAATAATTATAGTTGTATTGATTTCCAATTTTTGATAATCAATTCTAACAGTACTTTTTAATATTTTTTTAGCTAAGAACAACTACACATCGTAATAGTTTAGGGAACAAATCCGTACTACTCTCACCCGACAACTACTAAAAATTAAAAATATTCAAATAAAATCAAGAGGGAATAAATTTTTGTAAAGCGGCTATTTCCAACACATTTTATAAACTCAATGAGTTCTACATATGCGAAACCAGATCACGTGTACTACTTGATTATGTCAAATAATGTCGGTTTTTTTAGAATTTATTTTATGCCTCGTTAAGTCAGTTATACAATTTAAAGAGGACACCACAAATAAAGATTTTATCGCAAATGAAATCAAAATAAAAAATTGATGTAGCCAAAACGTGACACTGAAAAATGCCTTGCCCTGTGCAAGTGCCTCAATGCATTTACAAAATAAATGTTTGCGAGTTCAAAAGTCTTTTTGGCAACGGTCTTTCAACTCGTCAGTTCAATGACCATGGGAAATCCTTATGGAAACTTTAGTCAAATAAAAGAATATTGACTTTATAGGAATATACAGGGCCGCATATTTAATAATGCACATACTTATGAAAGTGCTAAAATAAAATAACAGTTTCTAGGGTTTCTAGTAAACTAGATAATCTCTAGGATATTCTTAAGATGTCAGAATATTCTATTATGCAGTTTTTCCACTGGAAGTACACACAATAATTTACTAGAAAACTGAAATATTTCTTAAAGAATCCCTAAGAACTACCAATAATTAGTTATTTAAAATCTAAACCATCTTCAGCAATTTAGTTTCTTTGATAGTTTGGGCAGAGTACAAATAATATCGAGTAGATTCACTCAGCAAAAATCGTTTCATGTTTTTAGATCAAACGCAAAAGCCGCAGCACGGTAAAAAATTAGTTTTTACTCTACCTGCAGCAGCGAGCAGTCTGTGAGGGGAGATTCAAAAAGTATTAGCTGATGCAAAATTATTTCCTCGGTTATTTTTGATACACGATATTTCAAAGAGCGAATAAGGTAATTTTTAATACGTGATTCAAATGAATAAAACTATGTAATAAAGTTACACAAAATAGTAACCTATACTAAATTCAAAAACATTATAAATAAAGGTAATACCAATTAAAATAATTTATTTGACAGTTTGTAACTTGATTTATCTATTAAAACATGTATAAAGCAGAAGGTTCAAAGTACCTGACAAATATTGTGAGAATTTAAATATAAAAAAGGACACATTAAGCTAGTAAACTAAATTTGTAGCTTCTTAAAGGTCTTAACACTTCATTACTGGCGCTACGAGTATTTCTCTCACATTTTCTGCGAAATCGTCAGTTTTCAGAGATGGCTTTGCGAGCGGAGCTGTCCTCCACTCTAGCTGACTTATTTGGCGTCCTCTTTAACATGGCCAATTAATCGGGTGCATTTCTCAAGTGATTGGCTGCATTTGTGAGAATTTCTCTCATCGCGCTACGTCTGCCGTAGTACTTTTAACATTGAAAATGTTTCTGTTTTCCTGTTATGGGGCATCATATTGCGAAAAAGTGCATGCTGCATTTGCCACACATGTTGTCATATGCGTGATGAACTACTAACCCAAACTAACCAAAAGTAATCAAAAGCACCAAAAACAACTAAAATGTATCGGAACAGATTAAATAAATTAAAGTAAGTTAAAACTAACTCAAATTAACCGAACTTTTGCAGCTAACCAAATACATTAAAATTGGTTATAACGTATCGGATCCGGTTCAAATTACTAAAAAAGGTTGGAACTAACTGAAACTAACCGAAAGTTGATTGAACAACTAACCAAAAGCACCAAAAGGGCTAAACCGTATCGGGCAAATTAAAAATATTAAAGTAAGTTAAAATTAATTTAAATGAACCGAATTTTGGCGACTATCCAAAACTACCTGAAAACATTAAACTTGATCGTAGCGTATCGGAGTCGGTTCAAGTGACTAAAATATATTAAAACTAACTGAAAGTTTATTGAGCGACTAACCAAAACTAGCCAAAAGTACTAAAAAGGGCTACAGCGTATTGGAATAGTTTAAAACATTAAAGTAAGTTAAAACTAACCCAAATTAACCGAATTTTGGCGACTAACCAAAATTAACCAAAAACGTAAAAATTGGTTATATGGTACCGGCATCGGCACCGGTTCAAATGACTAAAATAAGCTAATTGAAATTAACCGAAAGTTGATTGAACGACTAACCAAAATTAACCAAAAGTACAAAAAGCACCAAAAAGTGCTAAAACGTATCGGAACAGATTAAAAATATTAAAGTAATTTAAAAATAAACCAAATTAACTGAATATTAGCGACTAACCAAAAACATTAAAATTGGTTAAACGTATGGGAACCGGTTCAACCAAAGACATATGAAAAAGAGATGTCTTTGGGTTCAAACGACTAAAATAAATTAAAACTAACTAAAACTAACCGACAGTTGATTGAGTGACCAAACAAAACTAACTAAAAGTAACCAAAAGCACCAAAACGTGCTAAAATAGGTTACACAAATTAAAGTAAGTTTAACTAAACAAAACAAACCGAATTTTCGCGGCTAACCAAAACTAATCAAAAGCATTAAATTTTATTATAACGTGTCGGAGCCGGTTCAAAATTTTCAAATGAATACCTATGTGGTTTCATGAGAGTGATTTTTCAAGGTCGCGTCACGACACGGAAATTTTTCCTGAACGTCACGAGACGGTTTATGAAAAATTTATTATAACGTATGAACCGGCTCAAACAAGTAAAATAAGTTGAGACTAAGCGAAACTAACAGAAAGTGATTGGACGACTAACCAAACTAACCAAATCTATTAAAATTGATACGTTTTGGAACCAACTCAAATGAATAAAATAAGTGAAACTAACCAAAAGTTGATTGAACGACTAACCAAAACTCACCCAATCCATTACCATTAATAATAACGTATCGGAACCGGTTCAAATGACTCATATAATTTGATACTAAGTGAAACTAACCGCGCTAGATCGGGGATTAAGAGACGGATCGAATTCATTTTTTTTTGTAAAAACTACTCGAGTTGCATACCGTTAGATTTCTTCCACTGTTCACATCTGAAACAAAAATCGAATGTGGAATTGTATAATATAATAAACTAAGCCGAAAATCAAATTATATACCTTACAGCCGTAACTTCTTAACAATAGTCTCAAATCAGCTTAATTTATTGAAAAATTCACAGTCCTTCGTAAAGATGCAACCGGGAGGACATTGAAAATGATGAATAAAAACGCAAACATGTGATTTGTGTAATTCGAATAGTTTTTAAAAGCAGAGTTTAAAAAAGTAAAAATACAAACACGAGTGTTTAAAATATATTTAATTAAAGAAATGCCTATTTAACATTATAATTTTTTTTAACATAATTATAAAAAAGGTGCGGATATGAAGACCTAAAAAATTACCCTCCACTTCTAGATAGGAAAATCTATTAATATATAACCAGCCATGACGTTGCTGTAGATAATATTTCTAACCTGTTCCGAATTGTTTTAGCCCGTTTTTGCGCTTTTGGTCACTTTTAGTTAGTTTTGGTTAGCCGTTTAATTAACTTTCGGTTAGTCTCACTTAGATCCAATTTATTTTAGTCATTTGAACCGACTCCGATACATTATAATCAAATTTAGTGTTTTTCGTTACTTTTGGTTAGTCGCCAAAGTTCTGCTCGTTTTGGTTAGTTTTAACTTACTTTAATTTTTGTAACCTATTCTGATACGTTTTAGTACTTTTGGTTACCTTTGATTAGGTTTGGTTAGTCATTCAATCAGCTTTTTGTTAGTTTTAGTTGGTTTTTATTTATTTCAGAATTTGAACCGGTTCCAATACGTTACGAGTATAATTAATTTTAAAGTTTTTGGTTAAATTTAATTCGGCTAATTTAAGTGAGTTTCAACTTACTTTAATATTTTTAATCTGTTTTGATTTATGCTTTCGCTTTTTGGTTCCTTTGGTTAGTTTTGTTTAGTCGTTCAATCAACTTTCGGTTAATTTCAGTTAGTTTCAATTTATTATAGTCATTTGAACCGGCTCCAATGCGTTATTACCAATTTTACTGTTTTTGGTTAGTTTAGGTTAGTCGCCAAAATTCGGTTAATTTGGGTTAATTTTATCTTACTCCAATATTTTTAATCTATTACGATACGTTTTAGCCGGTTTCGGTGCTTTTAGTTACTTTTGGTTAGTCATTCAAACTGCTTTCGGTTACTTTCAGTTAGGTAGCTTCAATTTATTTTACTCATTTGAAGCGGTTCCGATACATTATAACCAATTTAAATGTTTTTGGTTAATTGATGTCAGTCGCCAAAATTAGGTTAATTTGGATTAGTTTAAACTAGCTTTAATATTTTTAATCTGTTCCGATAGGTTTAAGCCCTTAGTGCTCTTGGTTACTTTGGCTAGTTTTGATTAGTCGTGCAATCAACTTTCTGTTAATTACAGATAGTTTCAATATTAGTCATTTGAACCGGTTCTGATACTTTATAACCAATTTTAATGTTTTTGGTTAGTCGCCAAAATTCGGTTACTTTGAGTTAGTTTCAACTTACTTTAATATTTTTAATCTGTTCCGATACGTTTTAGCCCTTTTTGGTGCTTTTAGTTACTTTTGGTTAGTTCTTCAAACAACTTTCGTTTACTTTCAGTTAGTTCCAATTTATTTTAGTCATTTGAATCGGTTCCGATACGTTATAATCAAATTTAATGTTTTTGGTTAGTTTAGGTTAGTCGTTAAAATTCCGTTCGTTTTGGTTAGTTTTAACTTAATTTAATTTTTGTAACCTGTACCGGTAGGTTTAAGTCCGTATTGGTTACTTTTGGCGAGTTTTGGTTAGTCATTCAATCAACTTTCGGTTAGTTTTAGTTAGTACCAATTTATTTTAGTCATTTTAATCGATTCCGATACCATAAATCAAATTTAAGTTTAAGTAAATTAACTAACACGATCTCTCACGCGTATGATGTCATGTGTCAAATGTAGCATCACATATCTAAATAGCTACGCAACAGATGCCTACTCCGGTATTAAAAGTGTCGCTCGCCAATAATGTAATAAACTTAAATATTTTCCTATTTAGACCTCCTAGTAGTTTACCTTTTATATCACATTATGGTATTACTCATTTTCTTGGCAATCGTATGATATATTATGTCAAATTAAAGTTCATTATCAGATTCAGTGAATGGTGTGCTTGAACATGGGCTAAAACTCACCTTAAATATCGGTGTAAAAGGTCATTACAAATTTTGTTAACTTATACTGTAATATCTCCTATTTGCATTAAGTAATAATATTATCACGCAGGTTTTTGTTTCGAAGATCAAAGGAATTTTTGAAATGTTTATCGACATGTCAAATTACCATTTAATTTTGTTTAAACTCTACTATCAATATTACAAATTTGTTCATTTAAATTGCCGTTTCATTAATAAACTATCATACTTAATAAAAAATGGAAAACTCGTATTTTTCTAAAAAAATATGTTTGTGTTAATTTGATACATAAATGTTAATAATAAAACTCGATGATTTGAGCTGGTCAAAAAGTCAGCAGAAATATTGTGATAACTTGGCAACACCGACCCGTTCCTAGACGACTGGTTCACCCGCTCGCGAAAGCCGGTGAACATTTTTGGCCCCGCGCAAAAAACATTGGAAGAGGTATCTGTTGCGTAGCTATATATATATCTGTGGTAGCATGCACTTTTTCACGATTTGACGCCCTATACCTACTTAGAAACATTTTCAATGTTAAAATATAAGAGTTGCTTTAAAACACAAAAGGTCATGTGAAAAATTCGCAATTATTAAAACATAAACGGATTTTTGCAGACGCTAGTGGTGACGGGCATTTTATTTTTGCCGTACTTGTTTTCTTTTCTCACTATTGTCTTTATCCAAATTTAGGTAAATAACAGAATTTTAATAAAGACATATTTGTTAAACCGATTATACGTGTAATTGAAAAACTGCATATTATTAAAAAATTATTATAAATCTTACCTGATAGGGTCTTTGAGGCACCTAAAAAATGATAATGCTTCACCCACTTTTATAATGCAATTATCCGCACAACAATATCTCGCCATTGTAGCGATCTTAATAATTATTTAATTCAACGCGACCCAACAGTACAGAATATCAAGGCGTTTGCACACTGACCGTAAATTCTCCCTCGTAGTGTAGCCACCGCTGGCCGCGAACGAGATTAATCCGGATTCGCTTCGAAGCTAAAAACTGTCGGCGAAATTGGAAATTTGTCTCGAGTGAACCTACCGTATATACTTATTTATACCGTGGTTTGGGTTATTACATAAAATAAATATTAAAGCTCAAATAAAAGGAACCAGTTCCAAAACAATCCCAACTCGGATCAGAAATTATTTTACAAATGATAATTAATAAAACAGTTACACCGACTTTAACGGCTAGGACTTTATTATATAAACTGCTGCTCACTTGAAACGAAGACGAAAAATTTGAAGCTTTTTTATACCTGTCTATAAAATTAAAAATATTTTTATGCGGTTTTCAAAATATTAGGACACATTTCATGGCCTATTGACTAGACTCTCGAGTACTTTTAATATTGTGCATAATTTGAGTAGTAAACAAATTCCAAAAAGCTTATAAAATATGATTTTGCGCGAAAACTTTCCTTTCCGATTCTTAATCGAAATGTAAGAAACAAATTCGGGGGCTTTAGATACTTTTAGTTATTTTCCGAAGAATGACCTTTTAAAAATTAAAGGTGAATTTTTTACTCATTAGGCGAGAACTCTTCAGTAAGCATTGTTTAAATGTGTTTTGACTAACAGCCCATTCGCAGACAAAACTCTACACATTTAAGTAAAGAATTCAAATCTACAATATACAGAATGGTAATAAAATATTGGTAAAACAACAAATTTTTGTAAATCGCCATGCTTTACAAAATTTGGTATATGTTTAAGCATTCTGTATATTGTTGATTTTTTTTACTTGGAAGTGTAGAGTTATGCCTGCGAAGAGGTTATTAGTCAACTATTTTTTTAGTAGGGCTTACTTATTGAAAAACGGCCACCGGTGCACCGTTTGAAAGTCATATTCCAAACCATACTGAAAGTGTCAAAAAATCTGCTAATTCGTTTTTTTTTTTCATTTTGCCTAAAAGTCATTCAAATGTAACAAACAATAAAAGAAGCAAATCTTTTAAATTTTCGGCAAGAATTAAATTTTATAATATTTCTATTTATTTGTGTACATACAAAATAAGCACAATATTAAAACACCCGGTAGCCTAGTCTATAGGCTATGAAATGTGACCTAATATTTAAAAAATAGCTTTAAAAAATCTATTTGTTTTGGATATTGTTACGTTAAAATCTAGACTAAATATTTTTCGTATGCATTTCAAAAGAACAGCAGTTTAGTAATTATTATTGGTTTCTTCCAGTTTGGCTTATCTCAATTTAACATATTACTACTTTTTACTATAGTAATTTAAAAAAATATATTATTGGTAATTGAAGCTTTGCTTCGGAGTATCTAGTCCTCATAAAAACTTAAAGTTTTGAAAAGTGCTTCGCATGGTGCTTGAAGTTTGATCAAATTATTTGCAATTTCAAACCCTTTACTTAGATCAGATAAGTGCTTAAGTAATTGTAGTATTTTTATAAGGTGGTTAGAATTTCCTTATATTATTGTTCCGAGCCTTGCTAATTTATACATTCAAACCTTTATAGAAAATACTTACATTTAAAAGCTGTTTACAGCTATCTTACAACTCACAATTTAATTAAATTTTACTTGAAGTAACTTATAAAATTCAGTTGCTCTTTCATATTATGGAAAAGCGCGTTAAAGTTTCTATATTGTTTTAAGCTCTGCTTCGGAGCATCAGGCATTTTTAAAAAGTGATTCAGGTTTCAAAAATTGCTTGCAGCCATTTAAGCAGCTGTGAAATTGAAGTACAACATTTTAAAAAGTTTGTAGTTTTAAGCGCGTCGTTAAAATTAAACCATTTGTTTTTTAGTAATTGAAGTTAGCTCATAACATATTGTTCTTATATTTTGGTTTCAGTCCAGCC